>CAWVNZ010001068.1:90000-109207 GCA_963930735.1 Dioctria linearis
TATGCCAGATAACTTCCAACTATAACCAAAGTTAACCTTGTAAGAAGATAAGAAGCAGCCGAACAAAATTGGAAATTTTTCGTGTTTTCGAAGCAAGTAATGTCATATACTTTCGTCTTTTGCACGAATGGGGGAAAAGAAATTCGCTATGCATTATTGCAGTGCAATTGAGACACCGAGTTAAAAACAATATTTGGGAGAATGTGGGGTTACCCGAATGATAAAATTTTATTGAATACTTTCAAAACCTTTCAAAGTATTCATATTAGGTCACACTACATCTTTTTTTAACAAAAAGATACATTTCGTTTTGGACAAGGTGCTAAGAGGAGATTTAAAATTCCTCTCAAATAATATTTTCACTTTTCCCCAAAATATCAGACTATCTAGCATGAATTCTCCCACTTAATCTCTTCAGAGAAAACGAATATAAACAGAAGCACCTACTGTTCGAAATATAATAGGAATTACACCAACAAACATTGGTATTGCGAATAAAAAAAAACGTTGGACAATTCTCTCAATATTTCACGGAAATCGGTTTTCACAAAAGCGCGGGAGAATTTTATGAAAATAAGATCTGAAAACTCCGCCCCTTCTCATTTATTTATGAGAATGAATCATTTAGAATTCTGTTTTTCTGCATATAATATGCGCTTTCACAATTTTAGTCTACTTAAAGTTTTAAATAGAGTTTGATTTTTTTATATTTTTTCTTCTTCTTTCACACACACACACACACACACACACACACACACACACACACACACACACACACACACACACACACACACACACACACACACACACACACACACACACACACACACACACACACACACACACACACACACACACACACACACACACACACACACACACACACACACACACACACACACACACACACACACACACACACACACACACACACACACACACACACACACACACACACACACACACACACACACACACACACACACACACACACACACACACACACACACACACACACACACACACACACACACACACACACACACACACACACACACACACACACACACACACACACACACACACACACACACACACACACACACACACACACACACACACACACACACACACACACACACACACACACACACACACACACACACACACACACACACACACACACACACACACACACGCACACACACACACACACACACACACACACACACACACACACACACACACACACACACACACACACACACACACACACACACACACACACACACACACACACACACACACACACACACACACACACACACACACACACACACACACACACACACACACACACACACACACACACACACACACACACACACACACACACACACACACACACACACACACACACACACACACACACACACACACACACACACACACACACACACACACACACACACACACACACACACACACACACACACACACACACACACACACACACACACACACACACACACACACACACACACACACACACACACACACACACACACACACACACACACACACACACACACACACACACACACACACACACACACACACACACACACACACACACACACACACACACACACACACACACACACACACACACACACACACACACACACACACACACACACACACACACACACACACACACACACACACACACACACACACACACACACACACCTTAAGTCCATAGAAATAGCGGGGCGTATTTATTTGAAATATACTCAGCTCGTTTGAACATAAAAACAGCATTTATCATTCCTTTCAAGCTAAAAACAGTAAAAAACAACCGCATCTTATTCTTCGTACCAATCTTTACCTGCAGCAGTGAGGCAACACTTGATTTCCAAGTTCCTTACATTTCAAGCGCAGCAATTTTTATTCATTTGTAATCGGCTATCTGAAATATCATGTGATTTGTGTTTGCGTATGTGTGTATGTTCATAAATGTAATAATATTATTTGTTACACCATGTTGTGAAATATAGCTGTTTCTATATTTGTCTGGATTTAAGAGATAATTCAAATGGGAAGTTATTTTCAAGTCCCCAAATCGGAGCCAGCGAAATGCTTAACAAGCTACCAGGCCACCAGACTACCAGGCCACCAAATGTTGCTGCTTCAGACTTCGTTGGCAACGTAAACCTGATTTAGCACAAAACAAAAATAACAGAACAGCACGTCACATCTTTCTACGAATATGTGTGCAATTACGCATTCACCTATTATGTGATCCTGTTGCTTAGCTGCTACTCTTGCTTCTCATAATTTTTATATGAAATTCTGGATATTTGCATAATATCATTGATCTTGTCCAAATCACATTATCATATTTTCTTAACAAAATGACATCAATTTCCAAAGTAGGAACGTAGCGTAAACAAAAAAGGATGACCTGCAGCAATAACGAAAAAAAATGGGTCAGATTGCCGGTATGTAAACAAGGGCTCGTGCCGGTAAAAACAGGTTGACGATTTGGTGAACATGAACTGAAAAAACATGAAATGTATGCCATTTTAATTTGAAATATTTTATATTTGGATCACCTCTTGCAGATTACAAATAAAAAGGTCAAAATTAATTGTAAAAAATTTAAATAAATAATGCATACTGCTCACGTTTCAAAACGATTATCTTGAGATTAAAAGTTGGTTATCAAGATTTAATTTGCTTTCAGAAACGTTTTGTAGATTAAAAATAAAAGACTCAGCTGTGATGAGGCCGCTTCTCTGTAAAAGCATGAAATAATCTGGAATAAGAGATGATTTGCTTTTGTTTAAAACAGTATTTGCAAATTCTGTGTGCATATATACATATGTGGAGAGGTAAGGCCTCTAGTGGAAAATAAAAGCGAGTTTACGGTTAATACAAGGTCCTGATAGTCGGTTTAAAGACTATCTCCAGAACCGTTGTTGTACTAGGAAGTACAACAAAACAAAAACTAGTAGTAGATGTGAAACAAATATGAGAGATAAGGTTGAGGGTCTTTTATGTATGCCAGATAACTTCCAACTATAACCAAAGTTAACCTTGTAAGAAGATAAGAAGCAGCCGAACAAAATTGGAAATTTTTCGTGTTTTCGAAGCAAGTAATGTCATATACTTTCGTCTTTTGCACGAATGGGGGAAAAGAAATTCGCTATGCATTATTGCAGTGCAATTGAGACACCGAGTTAAAAACAATATTTGGGAGAATGTGGGGTTACCCGAATGATAAAATTTTATTGAATACTTTCAAAAACCTTTCAAAGTATTCATATTAGGTCACACTACATCTTTTTTTAACAAAAAGATACATTTCGTTTTGGACAAGGTGCTAAGAGGAGATTTAAAATTCCTCTCAAATAATATTTTCACTTTTCCCCAAAATATCAGACTATCTAGCATGAATTCTCCCACTTAATCTCTTCAGAGAAAACGAATATAAACAGAAGCACCTACTGTTCGAAATATAATAGGAATTACACCAACAAACATTGGTATTGCGAATAAAAAAAAACGTTGGACAATTCTCTCAATATTTCACGGAAATCGGTTTTCACAAAAGCGCGGGAGAATTTTATGAAAATAAGATCTGAAAACTCCGCCCCTTCTCATTTATTTATGAGAATGAATCATTTAGAATTCTGTTTTTCTGCATATAATATGCGCTTTCACAATTTTAGTCTACTTAAAGTTTTAAATAGAGTTTGATTTTTTTATATTTTTTCTTCTTCTTTCACACAACACACACACACACACACACACACACACACACACACACACACACACACACACACACACACACACACACACACACACACACACACACACACACACACACACACACACACACACACACACACACACACACACACACACACACACACACACACACACACACACACACACACACACACACACACACACACACACACACACACACACACACACACACACACACACACACACACACACACACACACACACACACACACACACACACACACACACACACACACACACACACACACACACACACACACACACACACACACACACACACACACACACACACACACACACACACACACACACACACACACACACACACACACACACACACACACACACACACACACACACACACACACACACACACACACACACACACACACACACACACACACACACACACACACACACACACACACACACACACACACACACACACACACACACACACACACACACACACACACACACACACACACACACACACACACACACACACACACACACACACACACACACACACACACACACACACACACACACACACACACACACACACACACACACACACACACACACACACACACACACACACACACACACACACACACACACACACACACACACACACACACACACACACACACACACACACACACACACACACACACACACACACACACACACACACACACACACACACACACACACACACACACACACACACACACACACACACACACACATTAAATTATGCAAAAAAAAAATTATTAAATAATGCAAAAAAAATATTAAATTGTGCAAAAAAATTATTAAATTATGCAAAAAAATACAAAAAAAATGCAAGTGCTGGTTTATATGTCATCTGTGTCCATGAAGTTTTCAACGGAGCAGCATGACGAAACGTTGTACGGCAGGTGGGGCACCAGTTGTCCAGCGCCGTAAGTCACATAGTTTAGCCACCGTAGTGCTTAACTGAGGTACTAGATGGAGCTCTCCATTAATCGGTGTAAAAAGAAGCATTGTTTTGTTGTGTGCTTATGTGTGTGTGTTTTTGTGTGTTTGTTTTGTATTAACTTTCCCCCATATCTCCTATATATCTGTTCCGCGTAGCGGGACAGTGCACTGTTCTGCGTAGCAGGGCAGTGCATTGTGCTATACAATAATAAAAAGCTAAATGCGTTATTCGCATGACGTTATGGTTAAAACAAAAATATCAGGGGTTTCAGATTTTAGGGGAATGCCGTGTAGGCTCCTGTTTGGCTATACTTAACAAGTTTCGTCCCCGCCACGGGACTCATCAGAAGTTTTCCTATGCTTAAAACGTTCAGTTTGTATAACGTGTGCGTTTTCTTGCACAACATGTTCGTTAACTAATCTTTTATCTTAAAGGTTCCCTATGATTATTTGGCTATATTATATAACACGCGTACCGATTACATGATTTCTGCGACTTCACTCTGCAAGGACATTCTTGTGATTGCATGTGTTATCTGCAGGTACGCACATGTATTCATTGTTCTCTCTTGGTAGGGGTCTCCTTCTGCGCGTTCCTCCCAACAAGGCTCTAACCCTAGTTTATTTATCATCTAAGGGGTCACTAGTGGTATGTATGTTCTTAAAATTTTCACTTTATATTTATGCTCTTCTTTTTCAGTGCATGTAGTAGTTAATATATATATATATGTCAATAATATATTTAATTTAATTTAATTTTAATTTTATTTTATTTGATTAATATATTCATAAAATAAAACAAGAGGTGTAGATGTTTTTCTTTCCTTATTTCCCTGCCTTTTACTCTTTTATATACTGGTTTTGAAAAAAACCATTTTCCTGGACTTCATTTTTCCCAGTACTCCTCTCCGGTCTTCAGATCTGTTTCTTTTTGTTTTCATCTTCAATTTTTGTGTTTATTTGTTTCCTCTTTCTGGCGTTTTTGTGTGTCACCGCGTCTCCTTGTGTCTATCCCCTTTTTTAATTTTATTCTATAATTTCTACCATTAACCTATCACTTACCCCTATTAGTATCCATTATTTTTCTTTTCTTCTTCTTCTTCTTTTCGTTGTGTGTGTGTTTTCCATTTCATTACTTATCCACTTTATATTTTTCACATCACATTATATATTTTTCCTTTCACATCACGTGTTCACTGTTCGGCTTCCACTTCACTACTGAATTTTCTTGTGAAGTGCACTTCTATTTATGTGGATTTTGAGATTTTGTCCTCGCTCTCGTTCTCATCTGGCTGTGTGTTTTTAGGCTTGTACCTGGTTTCTTTCCATTATGGTGTTTGTTAATGTTCCACTTATTCCCCTTACTCTTTTCAACCTCCCTCCCTCCTCTTCCTCGAAAAATTATAATTTTTGTATATATGTATATACATTTGTTGAACATTTTCTTTATTTAATTTATTTTTCTTACTCTTACGTTTTAGCCTTCCTTTCCCATTTTGTGTCTCACCTTGCTTGTGTCTAGTTCTAGTGTGTGTCTAGTTCTTTTCGCTCTATTATGTTACTTGACTATTCTAATGTGTGTAATCAAATTGGTGCGTTAAGCTTAAGTGTGTTATCACATTCTCAACTTCAACACCTCCCAGTGGTCCAGTTCAGGATATTTGTGGACAACACCCATTTCGTCTGCGTAGCAGAGCGAATTGCGTGTTCCCCTTCTGTATTTTCGTTCGTTATATTTAAGTTATTGTTTTAGCTATTAGCTCTTTCAGCTAACGTTTATGGTCACTGAGTACTTCTTTTCGAATACAACGGGTGTTTCACCGGTTCGAATGACCCAGTACTTTCTACTGCCTTGTATTGTTCGTTTCCTACATTGTTCCTATTTTATTGTCTGTACGTATGATGTTTTGTTGTGTTATCCCTTATTTCTTTCCTCCTAGGAGCTGCATCTGCCAAGTTTTGTGATTTGTGTTTCTTTCTTGTACAATGTTTTCTAGCTATCTATTCCCTAACTGTGGCTGATTGTTGTGTATTAGTGGTGATCTATGTGTTTTATTTGTCTTATCTTCTGTTGTGTTTCTACTAACTCTGCTTCCTTACAGGTATACCATTCGTATGTTTTCCCTCCTTGTTTTTGTATATCCTATTCTCTGCTTATTATTTTACTTGTTCCTAATCCTACTTATTTTATTTAGTTGCTATTCTTACCCACCCTATATCTTCTATGTTTCTTCCTTCGTCTTTCTAATCCTACCCTTCTTATTTATTGCCCTTATTTTCCATTTTCATAACTTTCTTTGTCTCTTATTGTATCCCTGTTATTATCTGTTTGGTATAATTTTATTCAGTTTATTGTTTCTATTGCTTTTCTAGACATGTTTGTTTCCCTATATCTATGTGTGTGTTTTGGTTTTTCTTTGTGTTGGTGTTAATGCTTTTCTTCATTCACCATTCATGGTCGCTCTCTCGTCTTACCGTTGCTCTATCACTATCTCTGCAGTGCTTGGTGTTTGGTTAGTATCGGTGTGATTACCCTCCCGAGCACACTATCGATACTTAGCACCGTCATTGGAGCCTTGGTTCGCTAGATACTGTGACCAAAGGACATTATCAGCTATGTCCAAAGCTCCTGATTAGCGCCAGAATCAATACCGCTCTTTTCTAGGAGCTAAAAAACTATTAAATTATGCAAAAAAATTGCAAGTGCTGGTTTATATGTCATCTGTGTCCATGAAGTTTTCAACGGAGCAGCATGACGAAACGTTGTACGGCAGGTGGGGCACCAGTTGTCCAGCGCCGTAAGTCACATAGGTTAGCCACCGTAGTGCTTAAGTGAGGTACTAGAGGGAGCTCTCCATTAATCGGTGTAAAAAGAAGCATTGTTTTGTTGTGTGCTTATGTGTGTGTGTTTTTGTGTGTTTGTTTTGTATTAACTTTCCCCCATATCTCCTATATATCTGTTCCGCGTAGCGGGACAGTGCACTGTTCTGCGTAGCAAGGCAGTGCATTGTGCTATACAATAATAAAAAGCTAAATGCGTTATTCGCATGACGTTATGGTTAAAACAAAAATATCAGGGGTTTCAGATTTTAGGGGAATGCCGTGTAGGCTCCTGTTTGGCTATACTTAACAAGTTTCGTCCCCGCCACGGGACTCATCAGAAGTTTTCCTATGCTTAAAACGTTCAGTTTGTATAACGTGTGCGTTTTCTTGCACAACATGTTCGTTAACTAATCTTTTATCTTAAAGGTTCCCTATGATTATTTGGCTATATTATATAACACGCGTTCCGATTACATGATTTCTGCGACTTCACTCTGCAAGGACATTCTTGTGATTGCATGTGTTATCTGCAGGTACGCACATGTATTCATTGTTCTCTCTTGGTAGGGGTCTCCTTCTGCGCGTTCCTCCCAACAAGGCTCTAACCCTAGTTTATTTATCATCTAAGGGGTCACTAGTGGTATGTATGTTCTTAAAATTTTCACTTTATATTTATGCTCTTCTTTTTCAGTGCATGTAGTAGTTAATATATATATATGTCAATAATATATTTAATTTAATTTAATTTTAATTTTATTTTATTTATTTTATTTTATTTGATTAATATATTCATAAAATAAAACAAGAGATGTAGATGTTTTTCTTTCCTTATTTCCCTGCCTTTTACTCTTTTATATACTGGTTTTGAAAAAAACCATTTTCCTGGACTTCATTTTTCCCAGTACTCCTCTCCGGTCTTCAGATCTGTTTCTTTTTGTTTTCATCTTCAATTTTTGTGTTTATTTGTTTCCTCTTTCTGGCGTTTTTGTGTGTCACCGCGTCTCCTTGTGTCTATCCCCTTTTTTAATTTTATTCTATAATTTCTACCATTAACCTATCACTTACTTCTATTTCCCACTAATAGTATCCATTATTTTTCTTTTTCTTCTTCTTCTTCTTTTCGTTGTGTGTGTGTTTTCCATTTCATTACTTATCCACTTTATATTTTTTACATCACATTATATATTTTTTCTTTCACATCACGTGTTCACTGTTCGGCTTCCACTTCACTACTGAATTTTCTTGTGAAGTGCACTTCTATTTATGTGGATTTTGAGATTTTGTCCTCGCTGTCGTTCTCATCTGGCTGTGTGTTTTTAGGCTTGTACCTGGTTTCTTTCCATTATGGTGTTTGTTAATGTTCCACCTATTCCCCTTACTCTTTTCAACCCCCCCCCCCCTCTCCTCTTCCTCGAAAAATTATAATTTTTGTATATATGTATATACATTTGTTGAAAATTTTCTTTATTTAATTTATTTTTCTTACTCTTACGTTTTAGCCTTCCTTTCCCATTTTGTGTCTCACCTTGCTTGTGTCTAGTTCTAGTGTGTGTCTAGTTCTTTTCGCTCTATTATGTTACTTGACTATTCTAATGTGTGTAATCAAATTGGTGCGTTAAGCTTAAGTGTGTTATCACATTCTCAACTTCAACACCTCCCAGTGGTCCAGTTCGGGATATTTGTGGACAACACCCATTTCGTCTGCGTAGCAGAGCGAATTGCGTGTTCCCCTTCTGTATTTTCGTTCGTTATATTTAAGTTATTGTTTTAGCTATTAGCTCTTTCAGCTAACGTTTATGGTCACTGAGTACTTCTTTTCGAATACAACGGGTGTTTCACCGGTTCGAATGGCCCAGTAATTTCTACTGCCTTGTATTGTTCGTTTCCTACATTGTACCTATTTTATTGTCTGTACGTATGATGTTTTGTTGTGTTATCCTTTATTTCTTTCCTCCTAGGAGCTGCATCTGCCAAGTTTTGTGATTTGTGTTTCTTTCTTGTACAATGTTTTCTAGCTATCTATTCCCTAACTGTGGCTGATTGTTGTGTATTAGTGGTGATCTATGTGTTTTATTTGTCTTATCTTCTGTTGTGTTTCTACTAACTCTGCTTCCTTACAGGTATACCATTCGTATGTTTTCCCTCCTTGTTTTTGTATATCCTATTCTCTGCTTATTATTTTACTTGTTCCTAATCCTACTTATATTATTTAGTTGCTATTCTTACCCACCCTATATCTTCTATGTTTCTTCCTTCGTCTTTCTAATCCTACCCTTCTTATTTATTGCCCTTATTTTCCATTTTCATAACTTTCTTTGTCTCTTATTGTATCCCTGTTATTATCTGTTTGGTATAATTTTATTCAGTTTATTGTTTCTATTGCTTTTCTAGACATGTTTGTTTCCCTATATCTATGTGTGTGTTTTGGTGTTTCTTTGTGTTGGTGTTAATGCTTTTCTTCATTCACCATTCATGGTCGCTCTCTCGTCTTACCGTTGCTCTATCACTATCTCTGCAGTGCTTGGTGTTTGGTTAGTATCGGTGTGATTACCCTCCCGAGCACACTATCGATACTTAGCACCGTCATTGGAGCCTTGGTTCGCTAGATACTGTGACCAAAGGACATTATCAGCTATGTCCAAAGCTCCTGATTAGCGCCAGAATCAATACCGCTCTTTTCTAGGAGCTAAAAAACTATTAAATTATGCAAAAAAATTGCAAGTGCTGGTTTATATGTCATCTGTGTCCATGAAGTTTTCAACGGAGCAGCATGACGAAACGTTGTACGGCAGGTGGGGCACCAGTTGTCCAGCGCCGTAAGTCACATAGGTTAGCCACCGTAGTGCTTAAGTGAGGTACTAGAGGGAGCTCTCCATTAATCGGTGTAAAAAGAAGCATTGTTTTGTTGTGTGCTTATGTGTGTGTGTTTTTGTGTGTTTGTTTTGTATTAACTTTCCCCCATATCTCCTATATATCTGTTCCGCGTAGCGGGACAGTGCACTGTTCTGCGTAGCAAGGCAGTGCATTGTGCTATACAATAATAAAAAGCTAAATGCGTTATTCGCATGACGTTATGGTTAAAACAAAAATATCAGGGGTTTCAGATTTTAGGGGAATGCCGTGTAGGCTCCTGTTTGGCTATACTTAACAAGTTTCGTCCCCGCCACGGGACTCATCAGAAGTTTTCCTATGCTTAAAACGTTCAGTTTGTATAACGTGTGCGTTTTCTTGCACAACATGTTCGTTAACTAATCTTTTATCTTAAAGGTTCCCTATGATTATTTGGCTATATTATATAACACGCGTTCCGATTACATGATTTCTGCGACTTCACTCTGCAAGGACATTCTTGTGATTGCATGTGTTATCTGCAGGTACGCACATGTATTCATTGTTCTCTCTTGGTAGGGGTCTCCTTCTGCGCGTTCCTCCCAACAAGGCTCTAACCCTAGTTTATTTATCATCTAAGGGGTCACTAGTGGTATGTATGTTCTTAAAATTTTCACTTTATATTTATGCTCTTCTTTTTCAGTGCATGTAGTAGTTAATATATATATATGTCAATAATATATTTAATTTAATTTAATTTTAATTTTATTTTATTTATTTTATTTTATTTGATTAATATATTCATAAAATAAAACAAGAGATGTAGATGTTTTTCTTTCCTTATTTCCCTGCCTTTTACTCTTTTATATACTGGTTTTGAAAAAAACCATTTTCCTGGACTTCATTTTTCCCAGTACTCCTCTCCGGTCTTCAGATCTGTTTCTTTTTGTTTTCATCTTCAATTTTTGTGTTTATTTGTTTCCTCTTTCTGGCGTTTTTGTGTGTCACCGCGTCTCCTTGTGTCTATCCCCTTTTTTAATTTTATTCTATAATTTCTACCATTAACCTATCACTTACCCCTATTTCCCACTATTAGTATCCATTATTTTTCTTTTTCTTCTTCTTCTTCTTCTTTTCGTTGTGTGTGTGTTTTCCATTTCATTACTTATCCACTTTATATTTTTTACATCACATTATATATTTTTTCTTTCACATCACGTGTTCACTGTTCGGCTTCCACTTCACTACTGAATTTTCTTGTGAAGTGCACTTCTATTTATGTGGATTTTGAGATTTTGTCCTCGCTCTCGTTCTCATCTGGCTGTGTGTTTTTAGGCTTGTACCTGGTTTCTTTCCATTATGGTGTTTGTTAATGTTCCACCTATTCCCCTTACTCTTTTCAACCTCCCCCACCTCCTCTTCCTCGAAAAATTATAATTTTTGTATATATGTATATACATTTGTTGAAAATTTTCTTTATTTAATTTATTTTTCTTACTCTTACGTTTTAGCCTTCCTTTCCCATTTTGTGTCTCACCTTGCTTGTGTCTAGTTCTAGTGTGTGTCTAGTTCTTTTCGCTCTATTATGTTACTTGACTATTCTAATGTGTGTAATCAAATTGGTGCGTTAAGCTTAAGTGTGTTATCACATTCTCAACTTCAACACCTCCCAGTGGTCCAGTTCGGGATATTTGTGGACAACACCCATTTCGTCTGCGTAGCAGAGCGAGTTGCGTGTTCCCCTTCTGTATTTTCGTTCGTTATATTTAAGTTATTGTTTTAGCTATTAGCTCTTTCAGCTAACGTTTATGGTCACTGAGTACTTCTTTTCGAATACAACGGGTGTTTCACCGGTTCGAATGGCCCAGTACTTTCTACTGCCTTGTATTGTTCGTTTCCTACATTGTACCTATTTTATTGTCTGTACGTATGATGTTTTGTTGTGTTATCCTTTATTTCTTTCCTCCTAGGAGCTGCATCTGCCAAGTTTTGTGATTTGTGTTTCTTTCTTGTACAATGTTTTCTAGCTATCTATTCCCTAACTGTGGCTGATTGTTGTGTATTAGTGGTGATCTATGTGTTTTATTTGTCTTATCTTCTGTTGTGTTTCTACTAACTCTGCTTCCTTACAGGTATACCATTCGTATGTTTTCCCTCCTTGTTTTTGTATATCCTATTCTCTGCTTATTATTTTACTTGTTCCTAATCCTACTTATTTTATTTAGTTGCTATCCTTACCCACCCTTTATCTTCTATGTTTCTTCCTTCGTCTTTCTAATCCTACCCTTCTTATTTATTGCCCTTATTTTCCATTTTCATAGCTTTCTTTGTCTCTTATTGTATCCCTGTTATTATCTGTTTGGTATAATTTTATTCAGTTTATTGTTTCTATTGCTTTTCTAGACATGTTTGTTTCCCTATATCTATGTGTGTGTTTTGGTGTTTCTTTGTGTTGGTGTTAATGCTTTTCTTCATTCACCATTCATGGTCGCTCTCTCGTCTTACCGTTGCTCTATCACTATCTCTGCAGTGCTTGGTGTTTGGTTAGTATCGGTGTGATTACCCTCCCGAGCACACTATCGATACTTAGCACCGTCATTGGAGCCTTGGTTCGCTAGATACTGTGACCAAAGGACATTATCAGCTATGTCCAAAGCTCCTGATTAGCGCCAGAATCAATACCGCTCTTTTCTAGGAGCTAAAAAACTATTAAATTATGCAAAAAAATTGCAAGTGCTGGTTTATATGTCATCTGTGTCCATGAAGTTTTCAACGGAGCAGCACGACGAAACGTTGTACGGCAGGTAGGGCACCAGTTGTCCAGCGCCGTAAGTCACATAGTTTAGCCACCGTAGTGCTTAAGTGAGGTACTAGAGGGAGCTCTCCATTAATCGGTGTAAAAAGAAGCATTGTTTTGTTGTGTGCTTATGTGTGTGTGTTTTTGTGTGTTTGTTTTGTATTAACTTTCCCCCATATCTCCTATATATCTGTTCTGCGTAGCAGGGCAGTGCATTGTGCTATACAATAATAAAAAGCTAAATGCGTTATTCGCATGACGTTATGGTTAAAACAAAAATATCAGGGGTTTCAGATTTTAGGGGAATGCCGTGTAGGCTCCTGTTTGGCTATACTTAAGAAGTTTCGTCCCCGCCACGGGACTCATCAGAAGTTTTCCTATGCTTAAAACGTTCAGTTTGTATAACGTGTGCGTTTTCTTGCACAACATGTTCGTTAACTAATCTTTTATCTTAAAGGTTCCCTATGATTATTTGGCTATATTTTATAACACGCGTACCGATTACATGATTTCTGCGACTTCACTCTGCAAGGACATTCTTGTGATTGCATGTGTTATCTGCAGGTACGCACATGTATTCATTGTTCTCTCTTGGTGGGGGTCTCCTTCTGCGCGTTCCTCCCAACAAGGCTCTAACCCTAGTTTATTTATCATCTAAGGGGTCACTAGTGGTATGTATGTTCTTAAAATTTTCACTTTATATTTATGCTCTTCTTTTTCAGTGCATGTAGTAGTTAATATATATATATGTCAATAATATATTTAATTTAATTTAATTTTCATTTTATTTTATTTATTTTATTTTATTTGATTAATATATTCATAAAATAAAACAAGAGGTGTAGATGTTTTTCTTTTCTTATTTCCCTGCCTTTTACTCTTTTATATACTGGTTTTGAAAAAAACCATTTTCCTGGACTTCATTTTTCCCAGTACTCCTCTCCGGTCTTCAGATCTGTTTCTTTTTGTTTTCATCTTCAATTTTTGTGTTTATTTGTTTCCTCTTTCTGGCGTTTTTGTGTGTCACCGCGTCTCCTTGTGTCTATCCCCTTTTTTTAATTTTATTCTATAATTTCTACCATTAACCTATCACTTACCCCTATTTCCCACTATTAGTATCCATTATTTTTCTTTTTCTTCTTCTTCTTCTTTTCGTTGTGTGTGTGTTTTCCATTTCATTACTTATCCACTTTATATTTTTCACATCACATTATATATTTTTTCTTTCACATCACGTGTTCACTGTTCGGCTTCCACTTCACTACTGAATTTTCTTGTGAAGTGCACTTCTATTTATGTGGATTTTGAGATTTTGTCCTCGCTCTCGTTCTCATCTGGCTGTGTGTTTTTAGGCTTGTACCTGGTTTCTTTCCATAATGGTGTTTGTTAATGTTCCACCTATTCCCCTTACTCTTTTCAACCTCCCCCCCCCCCCTCCTCTTCCTCGAAAAATTATAATTTTTGTATATATGTATATACATTTGTTGAAAATTTTCTTTATTTAATTTATTTTTCTTACTCTTACGTTTTAGCCTTCCTTTCCCATTTTGTGTCTCACCTTGCTTGTGTCTAGTTCTAGTGTGTGTCTAGTTCTTTTCGCTCTATTATGTTACTTGACTATTCTAATGTGTGTAATCAAATTGGTGCGTTAAGCTTAAGTGTGTTATCACATTCTCAACTTCAACACCTCCCAGTGGTCCAGTTCAGGATATTTGTGGACAACACCCATTTCGTCTGCGTAGCAGAGCGAATTGCGTGTTCCCCTTCTGTATTTTCGTTCGTTATATTTAAGTTATTGTTTTAGCTATTAGCTCTTTCAGCTAACGTTTATGGTCACTGAGTACTTCTTTTCGAATACAACGGGTGTTTCACCGGTTCGAATGGCCCAGTACTTTCTACTGCCTTGTATTGTTCGTTTCCTACATTGTTCCTATTTTATTGTCTGTACGTATGATGTTTTGTTGTGTTATCCCTTATTTCTTTCCTCCTAGGAGCTGCATCTGCCAAGTTTTGTGATTTGTGTTTCTTTCTTGTACAATGTTTTCTAGCTATCTATTCCCTAACTGTGGCTGATTGTTGTGTATTAGTGGTGATCTATGTGTTTTATTTGTCTTATCTTGTGTTGTGTTTCTACTAACTCTGCTTCCTTACAGGTATACCATTCGTATGTTTTCCCTCCTTGTTTTTGTATATCCTATTCTCTGCTTATTATTTTACTTGTTCCTAATCCTACTTATTTTATTTAGTTGCTATTCTTACCCACCCTTTATCTTCTATGTTTCTTCGTTCGTCTTTCTAATCCTACCCTTCTTATTTATTGCCCTTATTTTCCATTTTCATAACTTTCTTTGTCTCTTATTGTATCCCTGTTATTATCTGTTTGGTATAATTTTATTCAGTTTATTGTTTCTATTGCTTTTCTAGACATGTTTGTTTCCCTATATCTATGTGTGTGTTTTGGTGTTTCTTTGTGTTGGTGTTAATGCTTTTCTTCATTCACCATTCATGGTCGCTCTCTCGTCTTACCGTTGCTCTATCACTATCTCTGCAGTGCTTGGTGTTTGGTTAGTATCGGTGTGATTACCCTCCCGAGCACACTATCGATACTTAGCACCGTCATTGGAGCCTTGGTTCGCTAGATACTGTGACCAAAGGACATTATCAGCTATGTCCAAAGCTCCTGATTAGCGCCAGAATCAATACCGCTCTTTTCTAGGAGCTAAAAACTATTAAATTATGCAAAAAATTGCAAGTGCTGGTTTATATGTCATCTGTGTCCATGAAGTTTTCAACGGAGCAGCATGACGAAACGTTGTACGGCAGGTGGGGCACCAGTTGTCCAGCGCCGTAAGTCACATAGTTTAGCCACCGTAGTGCTTAAGTGAGGTACTAGAGGGAGCTCTCCATTAATCGGTGTAAAAAGAAGCATTGTTTTGTTGTGTGCTTATGTGTGTGTGTTTTTGTGTGTTTGTTTTGTATTAACTTTCCCCCATATCTCCTATATATCTGTTCCGCGTAGCGGGACAGTGCACTGTTCTGCGTAGCAAGGCAGTGCATTGTGCTATACAATAATAAAAAGCTAAATGCGTTATTCGCATGACGTTATGGTTAAAACAAAAATATCAGGGGTTTCAGATTTTAGGGGAATGCCGTGTAGGCTCCTGTTTGGCTATACTTAACAAGTTTCGTCCCCGCCACGGGACTCATCAGAAGTTTTCCCTATGCTTAAAACGTTCAGTTTGTATAACGTGTGCGTTTTCTTGCACAACATGTTCGTTAACTAATCTTTTATCTTAAAGGTTCCCTATGATTATTTGGCTATATTATATAACACGCGTTCCGATTACATGATTTCTGCGACTTCACTCTGCAAGGACATTCTTGTGATTGCATGTGTTATCTGCAGGTACGCACATGTATTCATTGTTCTCTCTTGGTGGGGGTCTCCTTCTGCGCGTTCCTCCCAACAAGGCTCTAACCCTAGTTTATTTATCATCTAAGGGGTCACTAGTGGTATGTATGTTCTTAAAATTTTCACTTTATATTTATGCTCTTCTTTTTCAGTGCATGTAGTAGATAATATATATATATGTCAATAATATATTTAATTTAATTTTAATTTTATTTTATTTATTTTATTTTATTTGATTAATATATTCATAAAATAAAACAAGAGGTGTAGATGTTTTTCTTTTCTTATTTCCCTGCCTTTTACTCTTTTATATACTGGTTTTGAAAAAAACCATTTTCCTGGACTTCATTTTTCCCAGTACTCCTCTCCGGTCTTCAGATCTGTTTCTTTTTGTTTTCATCTTCAATTTTTGTGTTTATTTGTTTCCTCTTTCTGGCGTTTTTGTGTGTCACCGCGTCTCCTTGTGTCTATCCCCTTTTTTAATTTTATTCTATAATTTCTACCATTAACCTATCACTTACCCCTATTTCCCACTATTAGTATCCATTATTTTTCTTTTTCTTCTTCTTCTTCTTTTCGTTGTGTGTGTGTTTTCCATTTCATTATTTATCCACTTTATATTTTTCACATCACATTATATATTTTTTCTTTCACATCACGTGTTCACTGTTCGGCTTACACTTCACTACTGAATTTTCTTGTGAAGTGCACTTCTATTTATGTGGATTTTGAGATTTTGTCCTCGCTCTCGTTCTCATCTGGCTGTGTGTTTTTAGGCTTGTACCTGGTTTCTTTCCATTATGGTGTTTGTTAATGTTCCACCTATTCCCCTTACTCTTTTCAACCTCCCCCCCCCCCTCCTCTTCCTCGAAAAATTATAATTTTTGTATATATGTGTATATACATTTGTTGAAAATTTTCTTTATTTAATTTATTTTTCTTACTCTTACGTTTTAGCCTTCCTTTCCCATTTTGTGTCTCACCTTGCTTGTGTCTAGTTCTAGTGTGTGTCTAGTTCTTTTCGCTCTATTATGTTACTTGACTATTCTAATGTGTGTAATCAAATTGGTGCGTTAAGCTTAAGTGTGTTATCACATTCTCAACTTCAACACCTCCCAGTGGTCCAGTTCAGGATATTTGTGGACAACACCCATTTCGTCTGCGTAGCAGAGCGAATTGCGTGTTCCCCTTCTGTATTTTCGTTCGTTATATTTAAGTTATTGTTTTAGCTATTAGCTCTTTCAGCTAACGTTTATGGTCACTGAGTACTTCTTTTCGAATACAACGGGTGTTTCACCGGTTCGAATGGCCCAGTACTTTCTACTGCCTTGTATTGTTCGTTTCCTACATTGTTCCTATTTTATTGTCTGTACGTATGATGTTTTGTTGTGTTATCCCTTATTTCTTTCCTCCTAGGAGCTGCATCTGCCAAGTTTTGTGATTTGTGTTTCTTTCTTGTACAATGTTTTCTAGCTATCTATTCCCTAACTGTGGCTGATTGTTGTGTATTAGTGGTGATCTATGTGTTTTATTTGTCTTATCTTGTGTTGTGTTTCTACTAACTCTGCTTCCTTACAGGTATACCATTCGTATGTTTTCCCTCCTTGTTTTTGTATATCCTATTTCTCTGCTTATTATTTTACTTGTTCCTAATCCTACTTATTTTATTTAGTTGCTATTCTTACCCACCCTTTATCTTCTATGTTTCTTCGTTCGTCTTTCTAATCCTACCCTTCTTATTTATTGCCCTTATTTTCCATTTTCATAACTTTCTTTGTCTCTTATTGTATCCCTGTTATTATCTGTTTGGTATAATTTTATTCAGTTTATTGTTTCTATTGCTTTTCTAGACATGTTTGTTTCCCTATATCTATGTGTGTGTTTTGGTGTTTCTTTGTGTTGGTGTTAATGCTTTTCTTCATTCACCCATTCATGGTCGCTCTCTCGTCTTACCGTTGCTCTATCACTATCTCTGCAGTGCTTGGTGTTTGGTTAGTATCGGTGTGATTACCCTCCCGAGCACACTATCGATACTTAGCACCGTCATTGGAGCCTTGGTTCGCTAGATACTGTGACCAAAGGACATTATCAGCTATGTCCAAAGCACCTGATTAGCGCCAGAATCAATACCGCTCTTTTCTAGGAGCTAAAAACTATTAAATTATGCAAAAAATTGCAAGTGCTGGTTTATATGTCATCTGTGTCCATGAAGTTTTCAACGGAGCAGCATGACGAAACGTTGTACGGCAGGTGGGGCACCAGTTGTCCAGCGCCGTAAGTCACATAGTTTAGCCACCGTAGTGCTTAAGTGAGGTACTAGAGGGAGCTCTCCATTAATCGGTGTAAAAAGAAGCATTGTTTTGTTGTGTGCTTATGTGTGTGTGTTTTTGTGTGTTTGTTTTGTATTAACTTTCCCCCATATCTCCTATATATCTGTTCCGCGTAGCGGGACAGTGCACTGTTCTGCGTAGCAAGGCAGTGCATTGTGCTATACAATAATAAAAAGCTAAATGCGTTATTCGCATGACGTTATGGTTAAAACA
>CAWVNZ010001069.1:0-173067 GCA_963930735.1 Dioctria linearis
TAAAATTTGCGACAGTTGAAAATTATTTTTTGAATAATTTACTATAGAAAAGGCAATCCCTGGCGCAATTAAAATTTGCGACAGTAAAAAATTAGTTTTTGAATAATTTACTATATAAAAGTCAATCCCTGGCGTAATTAAAATTTGCGACAGTATAAAATTATTTTTTGAAAAATTTACTATAGAAAAGGCAATCCCTGGCGCAATTAAAATTTGCGACAGTAGAAAATTATTTTTTGAAAAATTTACTATAGAAAAGGCAATCCCTGGCGCAATTAAAATTTGTGACAGTATAAAATTATTTTTTGAATAATTTACTATAGAAAAGGCAATCCCTGGCGCAATTAAAATTTGTGACAGTTGAAAATTATTTTTTGAATAATTTACTATAGAAAAGTCAATCCCTGGCGCAATTAAAATTTGCGACAGTAGAAAATTATTTTTTGAAAAATTTACTATAGAAAAGTCAATCCCTGGCGCAATTAAAATTTGTGACAGTATAAAATTATTTTTTGAATAATTTACTATAGAAAAGGCAATCCCTGGCGCAATTAAAATTTGTGACAGTTGAAAATTATTTTTTGAATAATTTACTATAGAAAAGTCAATCCCTGGCGTAATTAAAATTTGCGACAGTATAAAATTATTTTTTGAAAAATTTACTATAGAAAAGGCAATCCCTGGCGCAATTAAAATTTGCGACAGTATAAAATTATTTTTTGAATAATTTACTATAGAAAAGTCAATCCCTGGCGCAATTAAAATTTGTGACAGTTGAAAATTATTTTTTGAATAATTTACTATAGAAAAGTCAATCCCTGGCGCAATTAAAATTTGTGACAGTTGAAAATTATTTTTTGAATAATTTACTATAGAAAAGTCAATCCCTGGCGCACATAAAATTTGTGACAGTATAAAATTAATTTTTGAATAATTTATATAGAAAAGGCAATCCCTGGCGTAATTAAAATTTGCGACAGTATAAAATTAGTTTTTGAAAAATTTACTATATAAAAGGCAATCCCTGGCGTAATTAAAATTTGCGACAGTATAAAATTATTTTTTGAATAATTTACTATAGAAAAGTCAATCCCTGGCGCAATTAAAATTTGCGACAGTAAAAAATTATTTTTTGAATAATTTACTATAGAAAAGTCAATCCCTGGGATATTTAAAATTTGCGACAGTATAAAATTATTTTTTGAATAATTTACTATAGAAAAGGCAATCCCTGGCGCACATAAAATTTGCGACAGTAAAAAATTAGTTTTTGAAAAATTTACTATATAAAAGGCAATCCCTGGCGTAATTAAAATTTGCGACAGTATAAAATTAGTTTTTGAAAAATTTACTATATAAAAGGCAATCCCTGGCGCAATTAAAATTTGCGACAGTATAAAATTATTTTTTGAATAATTTACTATAGAAAAGTCAATCCCTGGCGCACATAAAATTTGCGACAGTAAAAAATTAGTTTTTGAATAATTTACTATAGAAAAGGCAATCCCTGGGATATTTAAAATTTGCGACAGTATAAAATTATTTTTTGAATAATTTACTATAGAAAAGGCAATCCCTGGCGCACATAAAATTTGCGACAGTTGAAAATTATTTTTTGAATAATTTACTATAGAAAAGGCAATCCCTGGCGCACATAAAATTTGCGACAGTATAAAATTATTTTTTGAAAAATTTACTATAGAAAAGGCAATCCCTGGCGCAATTAAAATTTGCGACAGTAGAAAATTATTTTTTGAATAATTTACTATAGAAAAGTCAATCCCTGGCGCAATTAAAATTTGCGACAGTATAAAATTATTTTTTGAATAATTTACTATGGAAAAGTCAATCCCTGGCGCACATAAAATTTGCGACAGTATAAAATTATTTTTTGAATAATTTACTATAGAAAAGGCAATCCCTGGGATATTTAAAATTTGCGACAGTATAAAATTATTTTTTGAATAATTTACTATAGAAAAGGCAATCCCTGGGATATTTAAAATTTGTGACAGTATAAAATTATTTTTTGAATAATTTACTATAGAAAAGGCAATCCCTGGGATATTTAAAATTTGCGACAGTATAAAATTATTTTTTGAATAATTTACTATAGAAAAGGCAATCCCTGGGATATTTAAAATTTGTGACAGTATAAAATTATTTTTTGAATAATTTACTATAGAAAAGGCAATCCCTGGCGCACATAAAATTTGCGACAGTTGAAAATTATTTTTTGAATAATTTACTATAGAAAAGGCAATCCCTGGCGCACATAAAATTTGCGACAGTATAAAATTAGTTTTTGAATAATTTACTATAGAAAAGGCAATCCCTGGCGCAATTAAAATTTGTGACAGTTGAAAATTATTTTTTGAATAATTTACTATAGAAAAGGCAATCCCTGGCGCACATAAAATTTGCGACAGTTGAAAATTATTTTTTGAATAATTTACTATAGAAAAGGCAATCCCTGGCGCACATAAAATTTGCGACAGTATAAAATTATTTTTTGAAAAATTTACTATAGAAAAGGCAATCCCTGGCGCAATTAAAATTTGTGACAGTATAAAATTAGTTTTTGAATAATTTACTATAGAAAAGGCAATCCCTGGCGCAATTAAAATTTGTGACAGTTGAAAATTATTTTTTGAAAAATTTACTATAGAAAAGGCAATCCCTGGCGCACATAAAATTTGCGACAGTATAAAATTATTTTTTGAATAATTTACTATAGAAAAGGTAATCCCTGGGATATTTAAAATTTGTGACAGTATAAAATTATTTTTTGAATAATTTACTATAGAAAAGGCAATCCCTGGCGCACATAAAATTTGCGACAGTTGAAAATTATTTTTTGAATAATTTACTATAGAAAAGGCAATCCCTGGCGCACATAAAATTTGCGACAGTATAAAATTATTTTTTGAAAAATTTACTATAGAAAAGGCAATCCCTGGCGCAATTAAAATTTGTGACAGTATAAAATTAGTTTTTGAATAATTTACTATAGAAAAGGCAATCCCTGGCGCAATTAAAATTTGTGACAGTTGAAAATTATTTTTTGAATAATTTACTATAGAAAAGGCAATCCCTGGCGCAATTAAAATTTGCGACAGTATAAAATTATTTTTTGAATAATTTACTATAGAAAAGGCAATCCCTGGGATATTTAAAATTTGCGACAGTAGAAAATTATTTTTTGAATAATTTACTATAGAAAAGGCAATCCCTGGCGCACATAAAATTTGCGACAGTAAAAAATTAGTTTTTGAATAATTTACTATAGAAAAGTCAATCCCTGGCGCAATTAAAATTTGTGACAGTATAAAATTATTTTTTGAATAATTTACTATAGAAAAGGCAATCCCTGGCGTAATTAAAATTTGCGACAGTATAAAATTATTTTTTGAATAATTTACTATAGAAAAGTCAATCCCTGGCGCAATTAAAATTTGCGACAGTATAAAATTATTTTTTGAATAATTTACTATAGAAAAGTCAATCCCTGGCGCAATTAAAATTTGCGACAGTATAAAATTATTTTTTGAATAATTTACTATAGAAAAGTCAATCCCTGGCGTAATTAAAATTTGCGACAGTTGAAAATTAGTTTTTGAATAATTTACTATAGAAAAGTCAATCCCTGGCGCAATTAAAATTTGTGACAGTATAAAATTATTTTTTGAATAATTTACTATAGAAAAGTCAATCCCTGGCGCAATTAAAATTTGCGACAGTAGAAAATTATTTTTTGAATAATTTACTATAGAAAAGGCAATCCCTGGCGTAATTAAAATTTGCGACAGTATAAAATTATTTTTTGAATAATTTACTATAGAAAAGGCAATCCCTGGCGCAATTAAAATTTGTGACAGTATAAAATTATTTTTTGAATAATTTACTATAATAAAAGTCAATCCCTGGCGTAATTAAAATTTGCGACAGTATAAAATTATTTTTTGAATAATTTACTATAGAAAAGTCAATCCCTGGCGTAATTAAAATTTGCGACAGTATAAAATTAGTTTTTGAATAATTTACTATAGAAAAGTCAATCCCTGGCGCAATTAAAATTTGTGACAGTTGAAAATTATTTTTTGAATAATTTACTATAGAAAAGGCAATCCCTGGCGCAATTAAAATTTGCGACAGTATAAAATTATTTTTTGAATAATTTACTATAGAAAAGGCAATCCCTGGGATATTTAAAATTTGCGACAGTAGAAAATTATTTTTTGAATAATTTACTATAGAAAAGGCAATCCCTGGCGCACATAAAATTTGCGACAGTAAAAAATTAGTTTTTGAATTATTTACTATAGAAAAGTCAATCCCTGGCGCAATTAAAATTTGCGACAGTTGAAAATTATTTTTGAATAATTTACTATAGAAAAGTCAATCCCTGGGATATTTAAAATTTGCGACAGTATAAAATTATTTTTTGAATAATTTACTATATAAAAGGCAATCCCTGGCGCACATAAAATTTGCGACAGTATAAAATTATTTTTTGAATAATTTACTATAGAAAAGTCAATCCCTGGCGCAATTAAAATTTGTGACAGTATAAAATTATTTTTTGAATAATTTACTATAGAAAAGGCAATCCCTGGGATATTTAAAATTTGCGACAGTAGAAAATTATTTTTTGAATAATTTACTATAGAAAAGGCAATCCCTGGCGCACATAAAATTTGCGACAGTAAAAATTAGTTTTTGAAAAATTTACTATATAAAAGGCAATCCCTGGCGTAATTAAAATTTGTGACAGTTGAAAATTATTTTTTGAATAATTTACTATAGAAAAGTCAATCCTGGCGTAATTAAAATTTGTGACAGTATAAAATTAGTTTTTGAAAAATTTACTATAGAAAAGGCAATCCCTGGCGCAATTAAAATTTGTGACAGTTGAAAATTATTTTTTGAATAATTTACTATAGAAAAGTCAATCCCTGGCGCAATTAAAATTTGCGACAGTAGAAAATTATTTTTTGAATAATTTACTATAGAAAAGTCAATCCCTGGCGCAATTAAAATTTGTGACAGTATAAAATTATTTTTTGAATAATTTACTATAGAAAAGTCAATCCCTGGGATATTTAAAATTTGTGACAGTATAAAATTATTTTTTGAATAATTTACTATAGAAAAGGCAATCCCTGGCGTAATTAAAATTTGCGACAGTATAAAATTAGTTTTGAAAAATTTACTATATAAAAGGCAATCCCTGGGATATTTAAAATTTGCGACAGTATAAAATTATTTTTTGAATAATTTACTATAGAAAAGGCAATCCCTGGGATATTTAAAATTTGTGACAGTATAAAATTATTTTTTGAATAATTTACTATAGAAAAGGCAATCCCTGGCGCACATAAAATTTGCGACAGTTGAAAATTATTTTTTGAATAATTTACTATAGAAAAGTCAATCCCTGGCGCACATAAAATTTGCGACAGTAAAAAATTAGTTTTTGAATAATTTACTATAGAAAAGGCAATCCCTGGGATATTTAAAATTTGCGACAGTATAAAATTATTTTTTGAATAATTTACTATAGAAAAGGCAATCCCTGGCGCACATAAAATTTGCGACAGTTGAAAATTATTTTTTGAATAATTTACTATAGAAAAGTCAATCCCTGGCGCACATAAAATTTGCGACAGTATAAAATTAGTTTTTGAATAATTTACTATAGAAAAGTCAATCCCTGGCGCAATTAAAATTTGTGACAGTATAAAATTATTTTTTGAATAATTTACTATAGAAAAGGCAATCCCTGGGATATTTAAAATTTGCGACAGTATAAAATTATTTTTTGAATAATTTACTATAGAAAAGGCAATCCCTGGCGCACATAAAATTTGCGACAGTAAAAAATTAGTTTTTGAAAAATTTACTATATAAAAGGCAATCCCTGGCGTAATTAAAATTTGCGACAGTATAAAATTAGTTTTTGAAAAATTTACTATATAAAAGGCAATCCCTGGCGCAATTAAAATTTGCGACAGTATAAAATTATTTTTTGAATAATTTACTATAGAAAAGTCAATCCCTGGCGCAATTAAAATTTGTGACAGTTGAAAATTATTTTTTGAATAATTTACTATAGAAAATCAATCCCTGGCGCAATTAAAATTTGTGACAGTTGAAAATTATTTTTTGAATAATTTACTATAGAAAAGGCAATTATTCAAAAACTAATTTTATACTGTCGCAAATTTTAATTACGCCAGGGATTGCCTTTTCTATAGTAAATTATTCAAAAAATAATTTTATACTGTCACAAATTTTAATTGCGCCAGGGATTGACTTTTCTATAGTAAATTATTCAAAAAATAATTTTCAACTGTCACAAATTTTAATTACGCCAGGGATTGACTTTTCTATAGTAAATTATTCAAAAACTAATTTTATACTGTCACAAATTTTAATTGCGCCAGGGATTGACTTTTCTATAGTAAATTATTCAAAAAATAATTTTCTACTGTCGCAAATTTTAATTGCGCCAGGGATTGCCTTTTCTATAGTAAATTATTCAAAAAATAATTTTCTACTGTCGCAAATTTTAATTGCGCCAGGGATTGACTTTTCTATAGTAAATTATTCAAAAAATAATTTTCTACTGTCGCAAATTTTAATTGCGCCAGGGATTGCCTTTTCTATAGTAAATTATTCAAAAAATAATTTTCTACTGTCGCAAATTTTAATTGCGCCAGGGATTGACTTTTCTATAGTAAATTATTCAAAAACAAATTTTATACTGTCGCAAATTTTAATTACGCAGGGATTGACTTTTCTATAGTAAATTATTCAAAAAATAATTTTCTACTGTCGCAAATTTTAATTGCGCCAGGGATTGCCTTTTCTATAGTAAATTATTCAAAAAATAATTTTCTACTGTCGCAAATTTTAATTACGCCAGGGATTAACTTTTCTATAGTAAATTATTCAAAAAATAATTTTATACTGTCGCAAATTTTAAATATCCCAGGGATTGCCTTTTCTATAGTAAATTATTCAAAAACTAATTTTTTACTGTCGCAAATTTTAATTACGCCAGGGATTGACTTTTCTATAGTAAATTATTCAAAAAATAATTTTCTACTGTCGCAAATTTTAATTACGCCAGGGATTGCCTTTTCTATAGTAAATTTTTCAAAAACTAATTTTATACTGTCACAAATTTTAAATATCCCAGGGATTGCCTTTTCTATAGTAAATTATTCAAAAACTAATTTTTTACTGTCGCAAATTTTAATTACGCCAGGGATTGACTTTTCTATAGTAAATTATTCAAAAACTAATTTTATACTGTCGCAAATTTTAATTGCGCCAGGGATTGACTTTTATATAGTAAACTATTCAAAAACTAATTTTTTACTGTCGCAAATTTTAGTTACGCCAGGGATTGACTTTTCTATAGTAAATTATTCAAAAAATAATTTTCTACTGTCGCAAATTTTAATTGCGCCAGGGATTGCCTTTTCTATAGTAAATTTTTCAAAAACTAATTTTATACTGTCGCAAATTTTATGTGCGCCAGGGATTGCGTTTTCTATAGTAAATTATTCAAAAACTAATTTTATACTGTCACAAATTTTAAATATCCCAGGGATTGCCTTTTCTATAGTAAATTATTCAAAAACTAAATTTTTACTGTCGCAAATTTTAATTACGCCAGGGATTGACTTTTCTATAGTAAATTATTCAAAAAATAATTTTCTACTGTCGCAAATTTTAATTGCGCCAGGGATTGCCTTTTCTATAGTAAATTATTCAAAAAATAATTTTCTACTGTCACAAATTTTAATTGCGCCAGGGATTGACTTTTCTATAGTAAATTATTCAAAAAATAATTTTATACTGTCACAAATTTTAAATATCCCAGGGATTGCCTTTTCTATAGTAAATTATTCAAAAAATAATTTTATACTGTCGCAAATTTTAATTACGCCAGGGATTGCCTTTTCTATAGTAAATTTTTCAAAAACTAATTTTATACTGTCACAAATTTTAAATATCCCAGGGATTGCCTTTTCTATAGTAAATTATTCAAAAACTAATTTTTTACTGTCGCAAATTTTAATTACGCCAGGGATTGACTTTTCTATCGTAAATTATTCAAAAACTAATTTTATACTGTCGCAAATTTTAATTGCGCCAGGGATTGACTTTTATATAGTAAATTATTCAAAAACTAATTTTTTACTGTCGCAAATTTTAATTACGCCAGGGATTGCCTTTTCTATAGTAAATTATTCAAAAAATAATTTTATACTGTCGCAAATTTTAAATATCCCAGGGATTGCCTTTTCTATAGTAAATTATTCAAAAAATAATTTTCAACTGTCGCAAATTTTAATTACGCCAGGGATTGCCTTTTCTATAGTAAATTATTCAAAAAATAATTTTTTACTGTCACAAATTTTAATTGCGCCAGGGATTGCCTTTTCTATAGTAAATTATTCAAAAAATAATTTTATACTGTCGCAAATTTTATGTGCGCCAGGGATTGCCTTTTCTATAGTAAATTATTCAAAAAATAATTTTCAACTGTCACAAATTTTATGTGCGCCAGGGATTGCCTTTTCTATAGTAAATTATTCAAAAACTAATTTTATACTGTCGCAAATTTTAATTACGCCAGGGATTGCCTTTTCTATAGTAAATTATTCAAAAAATAATTTTATACTGTCGCAAATTTTATGTGCGCCAGGGATTGCCTTTTCTATAGTAAATTATTCAAAAAATAATTTTCTACTGTCGCAAATTTTAATTACGCCAGGGATTGCCTTTTATATAGTAAATTTTTCAAAAACTAATTTTATACTGTCACAAATTTTATGTGCGCCAGGGATTGCCTTTTCTATAGTAAATTATTCAAAAACTAATTTTATACTGTCGCAAATTTTATGTGCGCCAGGGATTGCCTTTTCTATAGTAAATTTTCAAAAAATAATTTTCAACTGTCACAAATTTTAATTGCGCCAGGGATTGACTTTTCTATAGTAAATTATTCAAAAAATAATTTTCAACTGTCACAAATTTTAATTGCGCAGGGATTGCCTTTTCTATAGTAAATTTTTCAAAAATAATTTTCAACTGTCACAAATTTTATGTGCGCCAGGGATTGCCTTTTATATAGTAAATTATTCAAAAAATAATTTTCAACTGTCACAAATTTTAATTGCGCCAGGGATTGACTTTTCTATAGTAAATTATTCAAAAAATAATTTTCAACTGTCACAAATTTTAATTGCGCCAGGGATTGCCTTTTCTATAGTAAATTTTTCAAAAACTAATTTTATACTGTCGCAAATTTTAATTGCGCCAGGGATTGCCTTTTATATAGTAAATTTTTCAAAAACTAATTTTATACTGTCGCAAATTTTATGTGCGCCAGGGATTGCCTTTTCTATAGTAAATTATTCAAAAAATAATTTTCAACTGTCACAAATTTTAATTGCGCCAGGGATTGACTTTTCTATAGTAAATTATTCAAAAAATAATTTTATACTGTCGCAAATTTTAATTGCGCCAGGGATTGCCTTTTCTATAGTAAATTATTCAAAAAATAATTTTCTACTGTCGCAAATTTTAAATATCCCAGGGATTGCCTTTTCTATAGTAAATTATTCAAAAAATAATTTTCTACTGTCGCAAATTTTAAATATCCCAGGGATTGCCTTTTCTACAGTAAATTATTCAAAAAATAATTTTATACTGTCGCAAATTTTAATTGCGCCAGGATTGCCTTTTCTATAGTAAATTATTCAAAAAATAATTTTATACTATCGCAAATTTTAATTACGCCAGGGATTGCCTTTTATATAGTAAATTATTCAAAAAATAATTTTATACTGTCACAAATTTTAATTGCGCCAGGGATTGCCTTTTCTATAGTAAATTTTTCAAAAACTAATTTTATACTGTCGCAAATTTTAAATATCCCAGGGATTGCCTTTTATATAGTAAATTTTTCAAAAACTAATTTTATACTGTCGCAAATTTTAATTACGCCAGGGATTGCCTTTTCTATAGTAAATTATTCAAAAAATAATTTTATACTGTCACAAATTTTAATTGCGCCAGGGATTGCCTTTTCTATAGTAAATTATTCAAAAACTAATTTTATACTGTCGCAAATTTTAATTACGCCAGGGATTGCCTTTTCTATAGTAAATTATTCAAAAAATAATTTTATACTGTCGCAAATTTTATGTGCGCCAGGGATTGCCTTTTCTATAGTAAATTATTCAAAAACTAATTTTATACTGTCGCAAATTTTAATTACGCCAGGGATTGCCTTTTCTATAGTAAATTATTCAAAAACTAATTTTATACTGTCGCAAATTTTATGTGCGCCAGGGATTGCCTTTTCTATAGTAAATTATTCAAAAAATAATTTTATACTGTCACAAATTTTAATTGCGCCAGGGATTGACTTTTCTATAGTAAATTATTCAAAAACTAATTTTATACTGTCACAAATTTTATGTGCGCCAGGGATTGCCTTTTCTATAGTAAATTATTCAAAAACTAATTTTATACTGTCGCAAATTTTATGTGCGCCAGGGATTGCCTTTTCTATAGTAAATTTTTCAAAAAATAATTTTCAACTGTCACAAATTTTAATTGCGCCAGGGATTGCCTTTTCTATAGTAAATTATTCAAAAAATAATTTTCAACTGTCACAAATTTTAATTGCGCCAGGGATTGACTTTTCTATAGTAAATTATTCAAAAAATAATTTTATACTGTCGCAAATTTTAATTGCGCCAGGGATTGCCTTTTATATAGTAAATTATTCAAAAACTAATTTTCAACTGTCACAAATTTTAAATATCCCAGGGATTGCCTTTTCTATAGTAAATTATTCAAAAAATAATTTTCAACTGTCACAAATTTTAATTGCGCCAGGGATTGACTTTTCTATAGTAAATTTTTCAAATACTAATTTTATACTGTCGCAAATTTTATGTGCGCCAGGGATTGCCTTTTCTATAGTAAATTTTTCAAAAAATAATTTTCAACTGTCACAAATTTTAATTGCGCCAGGGATTGCCTTTTCTATAGTAAATTATTCAAAAAATAATTTTCAACTGTCACAAATTTTAATTGCGCCAGGGATTGACTTTTCTATAGTAAATTATTCAAAAAATAATTTTCAACTGTCACAAATTTTAATTGCGCCAGGGATTGCCTTTTATATAGTAAATTTTTCAAAAACTAATTTTATACTGTCGCAAATTTTAAATATCCCAGGGATTGCCTTTTCTACAGTAAATTATTCAAAAACTAATTTTATACTGTCGCAAATTTTAATTACGCCAGGGATTGCCTTTTCTATAGTAAATTATTCAAAAAATAATTTTCAACTGTCACAAATTTTAATTGCGCCAGGGATTGCCTTTTATATAGTAAATTTTTCAAAAACTAATTTTATACTGTCGCAAATTTTAAATATCCCATGGATTGCCTTTTATATAGTAAATTATTCAAAAAATAATTTTCAACTGTCACAAATTTTAATTGCGCCAGGGTTTGCCTTTTCTATAGTAAATTATTCAAAAACTAATTTTTTACTGTCGCAAATTTTATGTGCGCCAGGGATTGCCTTTTCTATAGTAAATTATTCAAAAAATAATTTTCTACTGTCGCAAATTTTATGTGCGCCAGGGATTGCCTTTTCTATAGTAAATTATTCAAAAAATAATTTTCAACTGTCACAAATTTTAATTGCGCCAGGGATTGCCTTTTCTATAGTAAATTATTCAAAAACTAATTTTATACTGTCGCAAATTTTATGTGCGCCAGGGATTGCCTTTTCTATAGTAAATTTTTCAAAAAATAATTTTCAACTGTCACAAATTTTAATTGCGCCAGGGATTGCCTTTTCTATAGTAAATTATTCAAAAAATAATTTTCAACTGTCACAAATTTTAATTGCGCCAGGGATTGACTTTTCTATAGTAAATTATTCAAAAAATAATTTTCAACTGTCACAAATTTTAATTGCGCCAGGGATTGCCTTTTATATAGTAAATTTTTCAAAAACTAATTTTATACTGTCGCAAATTTTAAATATCCCAGGGATTGCCTTTTCTACAGTAAATTATTCAAAAACTAATTTTATACTGTCGCAAATTTTAATTACGCCAGGGATTGCCTTTTCTATAGTAAATTATTCAAAAAATAATTTTCAACTGCCACAAATTTTAATTGCGCCAGGGATTGCCTTTTATATAGTAAATTTTTCAAAAACTAATTTTATACTGTCGCAAATTTTAAATATCCCAGGGATTGCCTTTTATATAGTAAATTATTCAAAAAATAATTTTCAACTGTCACAAATTTTAATTGCGCCAGGGATTGCCTTTTCTACAGTAAATTATTCAAAAACTAATTTTATACTGTCGCAAATTTTAATTACGCCAGGGATTGCCTTTTCTATAGTAAATTTTTCAAAAAATAATTTTCAACTGTCACAAATTTTAATTGCGCCAGGGATTGCCTTTTCTATAGTAAATTATTCAAAAAATAATTTTCAACTGTCACAAATTTTATGTGCGCCAGGGATTGCCTTTTCTATAGTAAATTTTTCAAAAACTAATTTTATACAGTCGCAAATTTTATGTGCGCCAGGGATTGCCTTTTCTATAGTAAATTTTTCAAAAAATAATTTTCAACTGTCACAAATTTTAATTGCGCCAGGGATTGCCTTTTCTATAGTAAATTATTGAAAAAATAATTTTCAACTGTCACAAATTTTAATTGCGCCAGGGATTGACTTTTCTATAGTAAATTTTTCAAAAACTAATTTTATACTGTCGCAAATTTTATGTGCGCCAGGGATTGCCTTTTATATAGTAAATTATTCAAAAACTAATTTTTTACTGTCGCAAATTTTATGTGCGCCAGGGATTGCCTTTTCTATAGTAAATTATTCAAAAAATAATTTTCAACTGTCACAAATTTTAATTGCGCCAGGGATTGCCTTTTCTATAGTAAATTATTCAAAAAATAATTTTCAACTGTCACAAATTTTAATTGCGCCAGGGATTGACTTTTCTATAGTAAATTATTTAAAAACTAATTTTATACTGTCGCAAATTTTAAATATCCCAGGGATTGCCTTTTCTATAGTAAATTATTCAAAAAATAATTTTATACTGTCGCAAATTTTAAATATCCCAGGGATTGCCTTTTCTATAGTAAATTATTCAAAAAATAATTTTCAACTGTCGCAAATTTTAATTACGCCAGGGATTGCCTTTTCTATAGTAAATTATTCAAAAAATAATTTTTTACTGTCACAAATTTTAATTGCGCCAGGGATTGCCTTTTCTATAGTAAATTATTCAAAAAATAATTTTATACTGTCGCAAATTTTATGTGCGCCAGGGATTGCCTTTTCTATAGTAAATTATTCAAAAAATAATTTTATACTGTCGCAAATTTTATGTGCGCCAGGGATTGCCTTTTCTATAGTAAATTATTCAAAAAATAATTTTCAACTGTCACAAATTTTAATTGCGCCAGGGATTGCCTTTTCTATTGTAAATTATTCAAAAAATAATTTTCAACTGTCACAAATTTTATGTGCGCCAGGGATTGCCTTTTCTATAGTAAATTATTCAAAAACTAATTTTATACTGTCACAAATTTTAAATATCCCAGGGATTGCCTTTTCTATAGTAAATTATTCAAAAAATAATTTTATACTGTCGCAAATTTTAATTGCGCCAGGGATTGACTTTTCTATAGTAAATTATTCAAAAAATAATTTTCAACTGTCACAAATTTTATGTGCGCCAGGGATTGCCTTTTCTATAGTAAATTATTCAAAAAATAATTTTCAACTGTCACAAATTTTAATTGCGCCAGGGATTGACTTTTCTATAGTAAATTATTCAAAAAATAATTTTATACTGTCGCAAATTTTAATTGCGCCAGGGATTGCCTTTTCTATAGTAAATTATTCAAAAAATAATTTTATACTGTCGCAAATTTTAATTGCGCCAGGGATTGACTTTTATATAGTAAATTTTTCAAAAAATAATTTTCTACTGTCGCAAATTTTAATTGCGCCAGGGATTGACTTTTCTATAGTAAATTATTCAAAAAATAATTTTATACTGTCGCAAATTTTAATTGCGCCAGGGATTGCCTTTTCTATAGTAAATTATTCAAAAAATAATTTTCAACTGTCACAAATTTTATGTGCGCCAGGGATTGCCTTTTCTATAGTAAATTTTTCAAAAAATAATTTTATACTGTCGCAAATTTTAATTACGCCAGGGATTGCCTTTTATATAGTAAATTTTTCAAAAACTAATTTTATACTGTCGCAAATTTTAATTACGCCAGGGATTGCCTTTTATATAGTAAATTATTCAAAAAATAATTTTCAACTGTCACAAATTTTAATTGCGCCAGGGATTGCCTTTTCTATAGTAAATTATTCAAAAAAATAATTTTCTACTGTCGCAAATTTTAATTGCGCCAGGGATTGACTTTTCTATAGTAAATTATTCAAAAAATAATTTTATACTGTCGCAAATTTTAATTGCGCCAGGGATTGCCTTTTCTATAGTAAATTATTCAAAAAATAATTTTATACTGTCACAAATTTTAATTGCGCCAGGGATTGCCTTTTCTATAGTAAATTATTCAAAAAATAATTTTATACTGTCGCAAATTTTAATTACGCCAGGGATTGCCTTTTATATAGTAAATTTTTCAAAACTAATTTTATACTGTCGCAAATTTTAATTACGCCAGGGATTGCCTTTTCTATAGTAAATTATTCAAAAAATAATTTTCAACTGTCACAAATTTTAATTGCGCCAGGGATTGCCTTTTATATAGTAAATTTTTCAAAAACTAATTTTATACTGTCGCAAATTTTAAATATCCCAGGGATTGCCTTTTATATAGTAAATTTTTCAAAAACTAATTTTCAACTGTCGCAAATTTTAATTACGCCAGGGATTGACTTTTCTATAGTAAATTATTCAAAAACTAATTTTATACTGTCACAAATTTTAATTGCGCCAGGGATTGACTTTTCTATAGTAAATTATTCAAAAAATAATTTTCAACTGTCACAAATTTTAATTGCGCCAGGGATTGCCTTTTCTATAGTAAATTATTCAAAAAATAATTTTATACTGTCGCAAATTTTAATTGCGCCAGGGATTGACTTTTCTATAGTAAATTATTCAAAAAATAATTTTATACTGTCGCAAATTTTAATTACGCCAGGGATTGCCTTTTCTATAGTAAATTATTCAAAAAATAATTTTCAACTGTCACAAATTTTATGTGCGCCAGGGATTGCCTTTTCTATAGTAAATTATTCAAAAAATAATTTTCAACTGTCGCAAATTTTAATTGCGCCAGGGATTGCCTTTTCTATAGTAAATTATTCAAAAACTAATTTTATACTGTCACAAATTTTAATTGCGCCAGGGATTGACTTTTCTATAGTAAATTATTCAAAAAATAATTTTCAACTGTCACAAATTTTAATTGCGCCAGGGATTGACTTTTCTATAGTAAATTATTCAAAAAATAATTTTCAACTGTCGCAAATTTTAATTACGCCAGGGATTGCCTTTTCTATAGTAAATTATTCAAAAAATAATTTTTTACTGTCGCAAATTTTATGTGCGCCAGGGATTGCCTTTTCTATAGTAAATTATTCAAAAAATAATTTTCAACTGTCACAAATTTTAATTGCGCCAGGGATTGCCTTTTCTATAGTAAATTATTCAAAAACTAATTTTCAACTTTCACAAATTTTATGTGCGCCAGGGATTGCCTTTTCTATAGTAAATTATTCAAAAAATAATTTTTTACTGTCGCAAATTTTATGTGCGCCAGGGATTGCCTTTTCTATAGTAAATTATTCAAAAAATAATTTTCAACTGTCACAAATTTTAATTGCGCCAGGGATTGCCTTTTCTATAGTAAATTATTCAAAAAATAATTTTCTACTGTCGCAAATTTTAATTGCGCCAGGGATTGACTTTTCTATAGTAAATTATTCAAAAAATAATTTTCAACTGTCACAAATTTTAATTGCGCCAGGGATTGCCTTTTCTATAGTAAATTATTCAAAAAATAATTTTCAACTGTCACAAATTTTAATTGCGCCAGGGATTGACTTTTCTATAGTAAATTTTTCAAAAACTAATTTTATACTGTCGCAAATTTTATGTGCGCCAGGGATTGCCTTTTCTATAGTAAATTTTTCAAAAAATAATTTTCAACTGTCACAAATTTTAATTGCGCCAGGGATTGCCTTTTCTATAGTAAATTATTCAAAAAATAATTTTCAACTGTCACAAATTTTAATTGCGCCAGGGATTGACTTTTCTATAGTAAATTATTCAAAAAATAATTTTCAACTGTCACAAATTTTAATTGCGCCAGGGATTGCCTTTTATATAGTAAATTTTTCAAAAACTAATTTTATACTGTCACAAATTTTATGTGCGCCAGGGATTGCCTTTTATATAGTAAATTATTCAAAAAATAATTTTATACTGTCGCAAATTTTAATTGCGCCAGGGATTGCCTTTTCTATAGTAAATTATTCAAAAAATAATTTTATACTGTCGCAAATTTTAATTGCGCCAGGGATTGACTTTTCTATAGTAAATTATTCAAAAAATAATTTTATACTGTCACAAATTTTAATTGCGCCAGGGATTGCCTTTTCTATAGTAAATTATTCAAAAACTAATTTTCAACTGTCACAAATTTTAATTGCGCCAGGGATTGCCTTTTCTATAGTAAATTATTCAAAAAATAATTTTCAACTGTCACAAATTTTAATTGCGCCAGGGATTGACTTTTCTATAGTAAATTTTTCAAAAACTAATTTTATACTGTCGCAAATTTTATGTGCGCCAGGGATTGCCTTTTCTATAGTAAATTTTTCAAAAAATAATTTTCAACTGTCACAAATTTTAATTGCGCCAGGGATTGCCTTTTCTATAGTAAATTATTCAAAAAATAATTTTATACTGTCACAAATTTTATGTGCGCCAGGGATTGACTTTTCTATAGTAAATTTTTCAAAAACTAATTTTATACTGTCGCAAATTTTAATTGCGCCAGGGATTGCCTTTTCTATAGTAAATTATTCAAAAAATAATTTTCTACTGTCACAAATTTTAAATATCCCAGGGATTGCCTTTTCTATAGTAAATTATTCAAAAAATAATTTTATACTGTCGCAAATTTTAATTACGCCAGGGATTGCCTTTTATATAGTAAATTTTTCAAAAACTAATTTTATACTGTCGCAAATTTTAATTGCGCCAGGGATTGCCTTTTCTATAGTAAATTATTCAAAAAATAATTTTCAACTGTCACAAATTTTAATTGCGCCAGGGATTGACTTTTCTATAGTAAATTTTTCAAAAACTAATTTTATACTGTCGCAAATTTTAAATATCCCAGGGATTGCCTTTTATATAGTAAATTATTCAAAAAATAATTTTCAACTGTCACAAATTTTAATTGCGCCAGGGATTGCCTTTTCTATAGTAAATTATTCAAAAACTAATTTTCTACTGTCGCAAATTTTATGTGCGCCAGGGATTGCCTTTTCTATAGTAAATTATTCAAAAAATAATTTTCAACTGTCACAAATTTTAATTGCGCCAGGGATTGCCTTTTCTATAGTAAATTTTTCAAAAACTAATTTTATACTGTCGCAAATTTTATGTGCGCCAGGGATTGCCTTTTCTATAGTAAATTTTTCAAAAAATAATTTTCAACTGTCACAAATTTTAATTGCGCCAGGGATTGACTTTTATATAGTAAATTATTCAAAAAATAATTTTATACTGTCACAAATTTTAATTACGCCAGGGATTGACTTTTATATAGTAAATTATTCAAAAAATAATTTTCTACTGTCACAAATTTTATGTGCGCCAGGGATTGCCTTTTATATAGTAAATTATTCAAAAAATAATTTTATACTGTCGCAAATTTTAATTACGCCAGGGATTGCCTTTTATATAGTAAATTTTTCAAAAACTAATTTTATACTGTCGCAAATTTTATGTGCGCCAGGGATTGACTTTTCTATAGTAAATTTTTCAAAAACTAATTTTATACTGTCGCAAATTTTAATTGCGCCAGGGATTGCCTTTTCTATAGTAAATTATTCAAAAAATAATTTTATACTGTCGCAAATTTTATGTGCGCCAGGGATTGACTTTTCTATAGTAAATTTTTCAAAAAATAATTTTCAACTGTCACAAATTTTAATTACGCCAGGGATTGACTTTTATATAGTAAATTATTCAAAAAATAATTTTCTACTGTCACAAATTTTATGTGCGCCAGGGATTGCCTTTTATATAGTAAATTATTCAAAAAATAATTTTATACTGTCGCAAATTTTAATTACGCCAGGGATTGCCTTTTATATAGTAAATTTTTCAAAAACTAATTTTATACTGTCGCAAATTTTATGTGCGCCAGGGATTGACTTTTCTATAGTAAATTTTTCAAAACCTAATTTTATACTGTCGCAAATTTTAATTGCGCCAGGGATTGCCTTTTCTATAGTAAATTATTCAAAAAATAATTTTATACTGTCGCAAATTTTAATTGCGCCAGGGATTGACTTTTCTATAGTAAATTATTCAAAAAATAATTTTATACTGTCACAAATTTTAATTGCGCCAGGGATTGCCTTTTCTATAGTAAATTATTCAAAAAATAATTTTATACTGTCACAAATTTTAATTGCGCCAGGGATTGCCTTTTCTATAGTAAATTATTCAAAAACTAATTTTCAACTGTCACAAATTTTAATTGCGCCAGGGATTGCCTTTTCTATAGTAAATTATTCAAAAAATAATTTTATACTGTCACAAATTTTAATTGCGCCAGGGATTGACTTTTCTATAGTAAATTATTCAAAAAATAATTTTATACTGTCGCAAATTTTAATTGCGCCAGGGATTGACTTTTCTATAGTAAATTATTCAAAAACTAATTTTATACTGTCGCAAATTTTAATTGCGCCAGGGATTGACTTTTCTATAGTAAATTATTCAAAAAATAATTTTCAACTGTCACAAATTTTAAATATCCCAGGGATTGCCTTTTCTATAGTAAATTATTCAAAAACTAATTTTCAACTGTCACAAATTTTAATTGCGCCAGGGATTGACTTTTATATAGTAAATTTTTCAAAAACTAATTTTCAACTGTCACAAATTTTATGTGCGCCAGGGATTGCCTTTTCTATAGTAAATTATTCAAAAACTAATTTTATACTGTCGCAAATTTTAAATATCCCAGGGATTGCCTTTTCTATAGTAAATTATTCAAAAAATAATTTTATACTGTCACAAATTTTAATTGCGCCAGGGATTGCCTTTTCTATAGTAAATTATTCAAAAAATAATTTTATACTGTCGCAAATTTTATGTGCGCCAGGGATTGACTTTTCTATAGTAAATTTTTCAAAAAATAATTTTCAACTGTCACAAATTTTAATTACGCCAGGGATTGACTTTTATATAGTAAATTATTCAAAAAATAATTTTCTACTGTCACAAATTTTATGTGCGCCAGGGATTGCCTTTTATATAGTAAATTATTCAAAAAATAATTTTATACTGTCGCAAATTTTAATTACGCCAGGGATTGCCTTTTATATAGTAAATTTTTCAAAAACTAATTTTATACTGTCGCAAATTTTATGTGCGCCAGGGATTGACTTTTCTATAGTAAATTTTTCAAAAACTAATTTTATACTGTCGCAAATTTTAAATGCGCCAGGGATTGCCTTTTCTATAGTAAATTATTCAAAAAATAATTTTATACTGTCGCAAATTTTAATTGCGCCAGGGATTGACTTTTCTATAGTAAATTATTCAAAAAATAATTTTATACTGTCACAAATTTTAATTGCGCCAGGGATTGCCTTTTCTATAGTAAATTATTCAAAAACTAATTTTATACTGTCGCAAATTTTAATTACGCCAGGGATTGCCTTTTCTACAGTAAATTATTCAAAAAATAATTTTTTACTGTCGCAAATTTTATGTGCGCCAGGGATTGCCTTTTCTATAGTAAATTATTCAAAAAATAATTTTATACTGTCGCAAATTTTATGTGCGCCAGGGATTGACTTTTCTATAGTAAATTTTTCAAAAAATAATTTTCAACTGTCACAAATTTTAAATATCCCAGGGATTGCCTTTTCTATAGTAAATTATTCAAAAACTAATTTTCAACTGTCACAAATTTTAATTACGCCAGGGATTGACTTTTATATAGTAAATTATTCAAAAAATAATTTTCTACTGTCACAAATTTTATGTGCGCCAGGGATTGCCTTTTATATAGTAAATTATTCAAAAAATAATTTTATACTGTCGCAAATTTTAATTACGCCAGGGATTGCCTTTTATATAGTAAATTTTTCAAAAACTAATTTTATACTGTCGCAAATTTTATGTGCGCCAGGGATTGACTTTTCTATAGTAAATTTTTCAAAAACTAATTTTCAACTGTCACAAATTTTAATTGCGCCAGGGATTGCCTTTTCTATAGTAAATTATTCAAAAAATAATTTTATACTGTCGCAAATTTTAATTGCGCCAGGGATTGACTTTTCTATAGTAAATTATTCAAAAAATAATTTTATACTGTCACAAATTTTAATTGCGCCAGGGATTGCCTTTTCTATAGTAAATTATTCAAAAACTAATTTTATACTGTCGCAAATTTTAATTACGCCAGGGATTGCCTTTTCTACAGTAAATTATTCAAAAAATAATTTTTTACTGTCGCAAATTTTATGTGCGCCAGGGATTGCCTTTTCTATAGTAAATTATTCAAAAAATAATTTTATACTGTCGCAAATTTTATGTGCGCCAGGGATTGACTTTTCTATAGTAAATTTTTCAAAAAATAATTTTCAACTGTCACAAATTTTAAATATCCCAGGGATTGCCTTTTCTATAGTAAATTATTCAAAAACTAATTTTATACTGTCACAAATTTTAATTGCGCCAGGGATTGCCTTTTCTATAGTAAATTATTCAAAAAATAATTTTATACTGTCGCAAATTTTAATAACGCCAGGGATTGCCTTTTATATAGTAAATTTTTCAAAAACTAATTTTATACTGTCGCAAATTTTAATTACGCCAGGGATTGCCTTTTATATAGTAAATTATTCAAAAACTAATTTTCTACTGTCACAAATTTTATGTGCGCCAGGGATTGACTTTTATATAGTAAATTTTTCAAAAACTAATTTTCAACTGTCACAAATTTTATGTGCGCCAGGGATTGACTTTTCTATAGTAAATTATTCAAAAACTAATTTTACACTGTCGCAAATTTTAAATATCCCAGGGATTGCCTTTTCTATAGTAAATTATTCAAAAAATAATTTTCAACTGTCACAAATTTTAATTGCGCCAGGGATTGACTTTTCTATAGTAAATTATTCAAAAAATAATTTTCAACTGTCGCAAATTTTATGTGCGCCAGGGATTGCCTTTTATATAGTAAATTATTCAAAAAATAATTTTCAACTGTCACAAATTTTAATTGCGCCAGGGATTGCCTTTTCTATAGTAAATTATTCAAAAACTAATTTTATACTGTCACAAATTTTAATTGCGCCAGGGATTGACTTTTCTATAGTAAATTATTCAAAAAATAATTTTCAATTGTCACAAATTTTAATTGCGCCAGGGATTGCCTTTTCTATAGTAAATTATTCAAAAAATAATTTTATACTGTCACAAATTTTAATTGCGCCAGGGATTGCCTTTTCTATAGTAAATTATTCAAAAACTAATTTTATACTGTCGCAAATTTTAATTACGCCAGGGATTGCCTTTTCTACAGTAAATTATTCAAAAAATAATTTTTTACTGTCGCAAATTTTATGTGCGCCAGGGATTGCCTTTTCTATAGTAAATTATTCAAAAAATAATTTTCTACTGTCGCAAATTTTAATTGCGCCAGGGATTGCCTTTTCTATAGTAAATTATTCAAAAAATAATTTTCAACTGTCACAAATTTTAATTGCGCCAGGGATTGCCTTTTATATAGTAAATTTTTCAAAAACTAATTTTATACTGTCGCAAATTTTATGTGCGCCAGGGATTGCCTTTTCTATAGTAAATTATTCAAAAAATAATTTTATACTGTCGCAAATTTTATGTGCGCCAGGGATTGCCTTTTCTATAGTAAATTATTCAAAAAATAATTTTCTACTGTCGCAAATTTTAAATATCCCAGGGATTGCCTTTTCTATAGTAAATTATTCAAAAACTAATTTTCAACTGTCACAAATTTTAATTGCGCCAGGGATTGACTTTTATATAGTAAATTTTTCAAAAACTAATTTTCAACTGTCACAAATTTTATGTGCGCCAGGGATTGCCTTTTCTATAGTAAATTATTCAAAAACTAATTTTATACTGTCGCAAATTTTAAATATCCCAGGGATTGCCTTTTCTATAGTAAATTATTCAAAAAATAATTTTATACTGTCACAAATTTTAATTGCGCCAGGGATTGCCTTTTCTATAGTAAATTATTCAAAACCTAATTTTCAACTGTCACAAATTTTAATTGCGCCAGGGATTGCCTTTTCTATAGTAAATTATTCAAAAAATAATTTTATACTGTCACAAATTTTAATTGCGCCAGGGATTGACTTTTCTATAGTAAATTATTCAAAAAATAATTTTATACTGTCGCAAATTTTATGTGCGCCAGGGATTGCCTTTTCTATAGTAAATTATTCAAAAAATAATTTTCAACTGTCGCAAATTTTAAATATCCCAGGGATTGCCTTTTCTATAGTAAATTTTTCAAAAACTAATTTTCAACTGTCACAAATTTTAATTGCGCCAGGGATTGCCTTTTCTATAGTAAATTATTCAAAAAATAATTTTATACTGTCGCAAATTTTAATTACGCCAGGGATTGACTTTTCTATAGTAAATTATTCAAAATAATTTTCTACTGTCGCAAATTTTAAATATCCCAGGGATTGCCTTTTCTATAGTAAATTATTCAAAAAATAATTTTCAACTGTCACAAATTTTAATTGCGCCAGGGATTGCCTTTTATATAGTAAATTTTTCAAAAACTAATTTTATACTGTCGCAAATTTTATGTGCGCCAGGGATTGCCTTTTCTATAGTAAATTATTCAAAAAATAATTTTATACTGTCGCAAATTTTATGTGCGCCAGGGATTGCCTTTTCTATAGTAAATTATTCAAAAATAATTTTCTACTGTCGCAAATTTTAAATATCCCAGGGATTGCCTTTTCTATAGTAAATTATTCAAAAACTAATTTTATACTGTCGCAAATTTTAAATATCCCAGGGATTGCCTTTTCTATAGTAAATTATTCAAAAAATAATTTTATACTGTCACAAATTTTAATTGCGCCAGGGATTGCCTTTTCTATAGTAAATTATTCAAAAACTAATTTTCAACTGTCACAAATTTTAATTGCGCCAGGGATTGCCTTTTCTATAGTAAATTATTCAAAAAATAATTTTATACTGTCACAAATTTTAATTGCGCCAGGGATTGACTTTTCTATAGTAAATTATTCAAAAAATAATTTTATACTGTCGCAAATTTTATGTGCGCCAGGGATTGCCTTTTCTATAGTAAATTATTCAAAAAATAATTTTCAACTGTCGCAAATTTTAAATATCCCAGGGATTGCCTTTTCTATAGTAAATTTTTCAAAAACTAATTTTCAACTGTCACAAATTTTAATTGCGCCAGGGATTGCCTTTTCTATAGTAAATTATTCAAAAAATAATTTTATACTGTCGCAAATTTTAATTACGCCAGGGATTGACTTTTCTATAGTAAATTATTCAAAAAATAATTTTCAACTGTCACAAATTTTAATTACGCCAGGGATTGACTTTTCTATAGTAAATTATTCAAAAACTAATTTTATACTGTCGCAAATTTTAATTACGCCAGGGATTGCCTTTTATATAGTAAATTATTCAAAAAATAATTTTCAACTGTCACAAATTTTAATTGCGCCAGGGATTGACTTTTCTATAGTAAATTATTCAAAAAATAATTTTCAACTGTCACAAATTTTAATTGCGCCAGGGATTGCCTTTTCTATAGTAAATTATTCAAAAAATAATTTTATACTGTCGCAAATTTTATGTGCGCCAGGGATTGCCTTTTCTATAGTAAATTATTCAAAAAATAATTTTCAACTGTCACAAATTTTAATTACGCCAGGGATTGCCTTTTCTATAGTAAATTATTCAAAAACTAATTTTCAACTGTCACAAATTTTAATTGCGCCAGGGATTGACTTTTCTATAGTAAATTTTTCAAAAAATAATTTTCAACTGTCGCAAATTTTATGTGCGCCAGGGATTGCCTTTTCTATAGTAAATTATTCAAAAAATAATTTTATACTGTCACAAATTTTAATTGCGCCAGGATTGACTTTTCTATAGTAAATTATTCAAAAAATAATTTTATACTGTCGCAAATTTTAATTGCGCCAGGGATTGCCTTTTCTATAGTAAATTATTCAAAAAATAATTTTATACTGTCGCAAATTTTAATTGCGCCAGGGATTGACTTTTATATAGTAAATTTTTCAAAAACTAATATTCAACTGTCACAAATTTTAATTGCGCCAGGGATTGCCTTTTCTATAGTAAATTTTTCAAAAACTAATTTTCAACTGTCACAAATTTTAATTGCGCCAGGGATTGCCTTTTCTATAGTAAATTATTCAAAAACTAATTTTATACTGTCGCAAATTTTAAATATCCCAGGGATTGCCTTTTCTATAGTAAATTTTTCAAAAACTAATTTTATACTGTCGCAAATTTAAATATCCCAGGGATTGACTTTTCTATAGTAAATTATTCAAAAAATAATTTTATACTGTCACAAATTTTAATTGCGCCAGGGATTGCCTTTTCTATAGTAAATTATTCAAAAAATAATTTTCAACTGTCGCAAATTTTAATTGCGCCAGGGATTGACTTTTCTATAGTAAATTATTCAAAAAAATAATTTTATACTGTCGCAAATTTTAATTGCGCCAGGGATTGACTTTTCTATAGTAAATTATTCAAAAAATAATTTTATACTGTCACAAATTTTAATTGCGCCAGGGATTGCCTTTTCTATAGTAAATTATTCAAAAAATAATTTTCAACTGTCGCAAATTTTTATTGCGCCAGGGATTGACTTTTCTATAGTAAATTATTCAAAAAATAATTTTATACTGTCGCAAATTTTAATTACGCCAGGGATTGCCTTTTATATAGTAAATTTTTCAAAAACTAATTTTATACTGTCGCAAATTTTAATTACGCCAGGGATTGCCTTTTATATAGTAAATTTTTCAAAAACTAATTTTATACTGTCGCAAATTTTAATTACGCCAGGGATTGCCTTTTCTATAGTAAATTATTCAAAAAATAATTTTATACTGTCACAAATTTTAATTGCGCCAGGGATTGCCTTTTCTATAGTAAATTTTTCAAAAACTAATTTTCAACTGTCACAAATTTTAATTGCGCCAGGGATTGCCTTTTCTATAGTAAATTATTCAAAAAATAATTTTATACTGTCACAAATTTTAATTGCGCCAGGGATTGACTTTTCTATAGTAAATTATTCAAAAAATAATTTTATACTGTCACAAATTTTAATTGCGCCAGGGATTGCCTTTTCTGTAGTAAATTATTCAAAAAATAATTTTCAACTGTCGCAAATTTTAATTGCGCCAGGGATTGCCTTTTCTATAGTAAATTATTCAAAAAATAATTTTCAACTGTCGCAAATTTTATGTGCGCCAGGGATTGCCTTTTCTATAGTAAATTATTCAAAAAAATAATTTTCAACTGTCACAAATTTTATGTGCGCCAGGGATTGCCTTTTATATAGTAAATTATTCAAAAAATAATTTTCAACTGTCACAAATTTTAATTGCGCCAGGGATTGACTTTTCTATAGTAAATTTTTCAAAAAATAATTTTCAACTGTCGCAAATTTTATGTGCGCCAGGGATTGCCTTTTCTATAGTAAATTATTCAAAAAATAATTTTCAACTGTCACAAATTTTAATTGCGCCAGGGATTGCCTTTTCTATAGTAAATTATTCAAAAAATAATTTTCAACTGTCACAAATTTTATGTGCGCCAGGGATTGCCTTTTCTATAGTAAATTATTCAAAAAATAATTTTATACTGTCGCAAATTTTAATTACGCCAGGGATTGCCTTTTCTATAGTAAATTATTCAAAAACTAATTTTATACTGTCGCAAATTTTAATTACGCCAGGGATTGCCTTTTCTATAGTAAATTATTCAAAAAATAATTTTCAACTGTCACAAATTTTAATTGCGCCAGGGATTGCCTTTTCTATAGTAAATTATTCAAAAAATAATTTTATACTGTCGCAAATTTTAATTACGCCAGGGATTGCCTTTTCTATAGTAAATTATTCAAAAACTAATTTTATACTGTCGCAAATTTTAATTACGCCAGGGATTGCCTTTTCTATAGTAAATTATTCAAAAAATAATTTTCAACTGTCACAAATTTTAATTGCGCCAGGGATTGCCTTTTCTATAGTAAATTATTCAAAAAATAATTTTCAACTGTCACAAATTTTAATTGCGCCAGGGATTGACTTTTCTATAGTAAATTATTCAAAAAATAATTTTCAACTGTCACAAATTTTAATTGCGCCAGGGATTGCCTTTTCTATAGTAAATTATTCAAAAAATAATTTTCAACTGTCACAAATTTTAATTGCGCCAGGGATTGACTTTTCTATAGTAAATTTTTCAAAAAATAATTTTCAACTGTCGCAAATTTTATGTGCGCCAGGGATTGCCTTTTCTATAGTAAATTATTCAAAAAATAATTTTCAACTGTCACAAATTTTAATTGCGCCAGGGATTGCCTTTTCTATAGTAAATTATTCAAAAAATAATTTTCAACTGTCACAAATTTTATGTGCGCCAGGGATTGCCTTTTCTATAGTAAATTATTCAAAAAATAATTTTATACTGTCGCAAATTTTAATTACGCCAGGGATTGCCTTTTCTATAGTAAATTATTCAAAAACTAATTTTATACTGTCGCAAATTTTAATTACGCCAGGGATTGCCTTTTCTATAGTAAATTATTCAAAAAATAATTTTCAACTGTCACAAATTTTAATTGCGCCAGGGATTGCCTTTTCTATAGTAAATTATTCAAAAAATAATTTTCAACTGTCACAAATTTTAATTGCGCCAGGGATTGACTTTTCTATAGTAAATTATTCAAAAAATAATTTTCAACTGTCACAAATTTTAATTGCGCCAGGGATTGCCTTTTCTATAGTAAATTATTCAAAAAATAATTTTATACTGTCGCAAATTTTAATTACGCCAGGGATTGACTTTTATATAGTAAATTATTCAAAAAATAATTTTATACTGTCGCAAATTTTAATTACGCCAGGGATTGCCTTTTATATAGTAAATTTTTCAAAAACTAATTTTATACTGTCGCAAATTTTAATTGCGCCAGGGATTGCCTTTTCTATAGTAAATTATTCAAAAAATAATTTTCAACTGTCACAAATTTTAATTGCGCCAGGGATTGACTTTTCTATAGTAAAGTATTCAAAAAATAATTTTCAACTGTCACAAATTTTATGTGCGCCAGGGATTGCCTTTTATATAGTAAATTTTTCAAAAACTAATTTTATACTGTCGCAAATTTTATGTGCGCCAGGGATTGCCTTTTCTATAGTAAATTATTCAAAAACTAATTTTATACTGTCACAAATTTTAATTGCGCCAGGGATTGCCTTTTCTATAGTAAATTTTTCAAAAAATAATTTTCAACTGTCACATATTTTAATTGCGCCAGGGATTGACTTTTATATAGTAAATTATTCAAAAAATAATTTTTTACTGTCGCAAATTTTATGTGCGCCAGGGATTGCCTTTTCTATAGTAAATTATTCAAAAAATAATTTTCAACTGTCGCAAATTTTAATTACGCCAGGGATTGCCTTTTCTATAGTAAATTATTCAAAAAATAATTTTCAACTGTCACAAATTTTAATTGCGCCAGGGATTGCCTTTTCTATAGTAAATTATTCAAAAAATAATTTTCAACTGTCACAAATTTTAATTGCGCCAGGGATTGCCTTTTCTATAGTAAATTTTTCAAAAAATAATTTTCAACTGTCGCAAATTTTATGTGCGCCAGGGATTGCCTTTTATATAGTAAATTATTCAAAAAATAATTTTATACTGTCGCAAATTTTAATTACGCCAGGGATTGCCTTTTCTATAGTAAATTATTCAAAAACTAATTTTATACTGTCGCAAATTTTAATTGCGCCAGGGATTGACTTTTCTATAGTAAATTATTCAAAAAATAATTTTATACTGTCGCAAATTTTATGTGCGCCAGGGATTGCCTTTTATATAGTAAATTATTCAAAAAATAATTTTCAACTGTCACAAATTTTAATTGCGCCAGGGATTGCCTTTTCTATAGTAAATTATTCAAAAAATAATTTTCAACTGTCACAAATTTTAATTGCGCCAGGGATTGCCTTTTCTATAGTAAATTATTCAAAAAATAATTTTCAACTGTCACAAATTTTATGTGCGCCAGGGATTGCCTTTTATATAGTAAATTATTCAAAAAATAATTTTCAACTGTCACAAATTTTAATTGCGCCAGGGATTGCCTTTTCTATAGTAAATTATTCAAAAACTAATTTTATACTGTCGCAAATTTTAATTGCGCCAGGGATTGCCTTTTCTATAGTAAATTTTTCAAAAAATAATTTTCAACTGTCGCAAATTTTATGTGCGCCAGGGATTGCCTTTTCTATAGTAAATTATTCAAAAAATAATTTTCAACTGTCACAAATTTTAATTGCGCCAGGGATTGCCTTTTCTATAGTAAATTATTCAAAAAATAATTTTCAACTGTCACAAATTTTATGTGCGCCAGGGATTGCCTTTTCTATAGTAAATTATTCAAAAAATAATTTTATACTGTCGCAAATTTTAATTACGCCAGGGATTGCCTTTTCTATAGTAAATTATTCAAAAACTAATTTTATACTGTCGCAAATTTTAATTACGCCAGGGATTGCCTTTTCTATAGTAAATTATTCAAAAAATAATTTTATACTGTCGCAAATTTTAATTACGCCAGGGATTGCCTTTTCTATAGTAAATTATTCAAAAACTAATTTTATACTGTCGCAAATTTTAATTGCGCCAGGGATTGCCTTTTCTATAGTAAATTATTCAAAAAATAATTTTTTACTGTCGCAAATTTTATGTGCGCCAGGGATTGCCTTTTATATAGTAAATTATTCAAAAAATAATTTTCAACTGTCACAAATTTTAATTGCGCCAGGGATTGCCTTTTCTATAGTAAATTATTCAAAAAATAATTTTCAACTGTCACAAATTTTAATTACGCCAGGGATTGACTTTTCTATAGTAAATTATTCAAAAAATAATTTTATACTGTCGCAAATTTTAATTGCGCCAGGGATTGACTTTTCTATAGTAAATTATTCAAAAAATAATTTTCAACTGTCACAAATTTTAATTGCGCCAGGGATTGCCTTTTCTATAGTAAATTTTTCAAAAATAATTTTCAACTGTCACAAATTTTATGTGCGCCAGGGATTGCCTTTTATATAGTAAATTATTCAAAAAATAATTTTCAACTGTCACAAATTTTAATTGCGCCAGGGATTGACTTTTCTATAGTAAATTATTCAAAAAATAATTTTATACTGTCGCAAATTTTAAATATCCCAGGGATTGCCTTTTATATAGTAAATTTTTCAAAAACTAATTTTATACTGTCGCAAATTTTAATTACGCCAGGGATTGCCTTTTCTATAGTAAATTTTTCAAAAACTAATTTTATACTGTCGCAAATTTTAAATATCCCAGGGATTGCCTTTTATATAGTAAATTTTTCAAAAACTAATTTTATACTGTCGCAAATTTTAATTGCGCCAGGGATTGCCTTTTCTATAGTAAATTATTCAAAAAATAATTTTCAACTGTCACAAATTTTAATTGCGCCAGGGATTGACTTTTCTATAGTAAATTATTCAAAAAATAATTTTATACTGTCGCAAATTTTAATTACGCCAGGGATTGCCTTTTATATAGTAAATTTTTCAAAAACTAATTTTATACTGTCGCAAATTTTATGTGCGCCAGGGATTGCCTTTTCTATAGTAAATTATTCAAAAAATAATTTTATACTGTCACAAATTTTAATTGCGCCAGGGATTGCCTTTTCTATAGTAAATTTTTCAAAAAATAATTTTCAACTGTCACAAATTTTATGTGCGCCAGGGATTGCCTTTTATATAGTAAATTATTCAAAAAATAATTTTCAACTGTCACAAATTTTAATTGCGCCAGGGATTGACTTTTCTATAGTAAATTTTTCAAAAACTAATTTTATACTGTCGCAAATTTTAATTGCGCCAGGGATTGACTTTTCTATAGAAAATTATTCAAAAAATAATTTTCAACTGTCGCAAATTTTATGTGCGCCAGGGATTGCCTTTTCTATAGTAAATTATTCAAAAACTAATTTTATACTGTCGCAAATTTTAATTGCGCCAGGGATTGCCTTTTATATAGTAAATTTTTCAAAAACTAATTTTATACTGTCGCAAATTTTATGTGCGCCAGGGATTGTCTTTTCTATAGTAAATTATTCAAAAAATAATTTTCAACTGTCACAAATTTTAATTGCGCCAGGGATTGACTTTTCTATAGTAAATTATTCAAAAAATAATTTTCAACTGTCACAAATTTTAAATATCCCAGGGATTGCCTTTTCTATAGTAAATTATTCAAAAACTAATTTTATACTGTCACAAATTTTAATTACGCCAGGGATTGCCTTTTATATAGTAAATTATTCAAAAAATAATTTTCAACTGTCACAAATTTTAATTGCGCCAGGGATTGCCTTTTCTATAGTAAATTTTTCAAAAAATAATTTTCAACTGTCGCAAATTTTAAATATCCCAGGGATTGCCTTTTCTATAGTAAATTATTCAAAAAATAATTTTCAACTGTCGCAAATTTTATGTGCGCCAGGGATTGCCTTTTCTATAGTAAATTATTCAAAAAATAATTTTCAACTGTCACAAATTTTAAATATCCCAGGGATTGCCTTTTCTATAGTAAATTATTCAAAAACTAATTTTATACTGTCGCAAATTTTAATTGCGCCAGGGATTGACTTTTCTATAGTAAATTATTCAAAAACTAATTTTATACTGTCGCAAATTTTAAATATCCCAGGGATTGCCTTTTATATAGTAAATTATTCAAAAAATAATTTTATACTGTCGCAAATTTTATGTGCGCCAGGGATTGCCTTTTCTATAGTAAATTATTCAAAAAATAATTTTCAACTGTCACAAATTTTAATTGCGCCAGGGATTGCCTTTTATATAGAAAATTATTCAAAAAATAATTTTCAACTGTCACAAATTTTAATTGCGCCAGGGATTGCCTTTTCTATAGTAAATTATTCAAAAAATAATTTTCAACTGTCACAAATTTTAATTGCGCCAGGGATTGACTTTTCTATAGTAAATTATTCAAAAAATAATTTTCAACTGTCACAAATTTTAATTGCGCCAGGGATTGCCTTTTCTATAGTAAATTTTTCAAAAAATAATTTTCAACTGTCACAAATTTTATGTGCGCCAGGGATTGCCTTTTATATAGTAAATTATTCAAAAAATAATTTTCAACTGTCACAAATTTTAATTGCGCCAGGGATTGACTTTTCTATAGTAAATTATTCAAAAAATAATTTTCAACTGTCACAAATTTTAATTGCGCCAGGGATTGCCTTTTCTATAGTAAATTATTCAAAAACTAATTTTCAACTGTCACAAATTTTAATTGCGCCAGGGCTTGCCTTTTCTATAGTAAATTATTCAAAAAATAATTTTCTACTGTCGCAAATTTTAATTGCGCCAGGGATTGCCTTTTCTATAGTAAATTATTCAAAAAATAATTTTCAACTGTCACAAATTTTATGTGCGCCAGGGATTGACTTTTCTATAGTAAATTATTCAAAAAATAATTTTCAACTGTCGCAAATTTTATGTGCGCCAGGGATTGCCTTTTCTATAGTAAATTTTTCAAAAACTAATTTTATACTGTCACAAATTTTAATTGCGCCAGGGATTGCCTTTTCTATAGTAAATTTTTCAAAAAATAATTTTCAACTGTCGCAAATTTTATGTGCGCCAGGGATTGCCTTTTCTATAGTAAATTATTCAAAAAATAATTTTCAACTGTCACAAATTTTAATTGCGCCAGGGATTGCCTTTTCTATAGTAAATTATTCAAAAAATAATTTTCAACTGTCACAAATTTTATGTGCGCCAGGGATTGCCTTTTCTATAGTAAATTATTCAAAAACTAATTTTATACTGTCGCAAATTTTAATTGCGCCAGGGATTGCCTTTTCTATAGTAAATTATTCAAAAAATAATTTTATACTGTCGCAAATTTTAATTGCGCCAGGGATTGCCTTTTCTATAGTAAATTATTCAAAAAATAATTTTATACTGTCGCAAATTTTAATTACGCCAGGGATTGACTTTTCTATAGTAAATTATTCAAAAGTCGCAAATTTTAATTGCGCCAGGGATTGACTTTTCTATAGTAAATTATTCAAAAAATAATTTTCAACTGTCACAAATTTTAATTGCGCCAGGGATTGACTTTTATATAGTAAATTATTCAAAAAATAATTTTATACTGTCGCAAATTTTATGTGCGCCAGGGATTGACTTTTCTATAGTAAATTTTTCAAAAACTAATTTTATACTGTCGCAAATTTTAATTGCGCCAGGGATTGACTTTTCTATAGTAAATTATTCAAAAAATAATTTTATACTGTCGCAAATTTTAATTACGCCAGGGATTGCCTTTTATATAGTAAATTTTTCAAAAACTAATTTTATACTGTCGCAAATTTTAATTACGCCAGGGATTGACTTTTCTATAGTAAATTATTCAAAAAATAATTTTATACTGTCACAAATTTTAATTGCGCCAGGGATTGCCTTTTCTATAGTAAATTTTTCAAAAAATAATTTTATACTGTCGCAAATTTTATGTGCGCCAGGGATTGCCTTTTCTATAGTAAATTATTCAAAAAATAATTTTCAACTGTCACAAATTTTATGTGCGCCAGGGATTGCCTTTTCTATAGTAAATTATTCAAAAAATAATTTTCAACTGTCAAAAATTTTAATTGCGCCAGGGATTGACTTTTCTATAGTAAATTATTCAAAAAATAATTTTATACTGTCGCAAATTTTAATTACGCCAGGGATTGCCTTTTATATAGTAAATTATTCAAAAAATAATTTTATACTGTCGCAAATTTTATGTGCGCCAGGGATTGCCTTTTCTATAGTAAATTTTTCAAAAACTAATTTTATACTGTCGCAAATTTTAATTGCGCCAGGGATTGCCTTTTCTATAGTAAATTATTCAAAAAATAATTTTCAACTGTCGCAAATTTTAATTACGCCAGGGATTGCCTTTTCTATAGTAAATTATTCAAAAAATAATTTTCAACTGTCACAAATTTTAATTGCGCCAGGGATTGCCTTTTCTATAGTAAATTATTCAAAAAATAATTTTCAACTGTCACAAATTTTAATTGCGCCAGGGATTGCCTTTTCTATAGTAAATTATTCAAAAAATAATTTTATACTGTCACAAATTTTATGTGCGCCAGGGATTGCCTTTTCTATAGTAAATTATTCAAAAAATAATTTTCAACTGTCACAAATTTTAATTGCGCCAGGGATTGCCTTTTCTACAGTAAATTATTCAAAAAATAATTTTCAACTGTCACAAATTTTAATTGCGCCAGGGATTGACTTTTCTATAGTAAATTATTCAAAAAATAATTTTATACTGCCGCAAATTTTATGTGCGCCGGGGATTGACTTTTCTATAGTAAATTTTTCAAAAACTAATTTTATACTGTCGCAAATTTTAATTACGCCAGGGATTGACTTTTCTATAGTAAATTATTCAAAAAATAATTTTCAACTGTCACAAATTTTAATTACGCCAGGGATTGCCTTTTCTATAGTAAATTATTCAAAAAATAATTTTCAACTGTCACAAATTTTAATTGCGCCAGGGATTGCCTTTTCTATAGTAAATTATTCAAAAAATAATTTTCAACTGTCACAAATTTTAATTGCGCCAGGGATTGACTTTTCTATAGTAAATTATTCAAAAAAATAATTTTCTACTGTCGCAAATTTTAATTACGCCAGGGATTGACTTTTCTATAGTAAATTATTCAAAAAATAATTTTCAACTGTCACAAATTTTAATTGCGCCAGGGATTGACTTTTCTATAGTAAATTATTCAAAAAATAATTTTCAACTGTCGCAAATTTTATGTGCGCCAGGGATTGCCTTTTCTATAGTAAATTATTCAAAAAATAATTTTCAACTGTCACAAATTTTAATTGCGCCAGGGATTGACTTTTCTATAGTAAATTATTCAAAAAATAATTTTATACTGTCGCAAATTTTATGTGCGCCAGGGATTGCCTTTTCTATAGTAAATTATTCAAAAAATAATTTTCAACTGTCACAAATTTTATGTGCGCCAGGGATTGCCTTTTCTATAGTAAATTATTCAAAAAATAATTTTCAACTGTCACAAATTTTAATTGCGCCAGGGATTGACTTTTCTATAGTAAATTATTCAAAAAATAATTTTATACTGACGCAAATTTTAATTACGCCAGGGATTGCCTTTTATATAGTAAATTTTTCAAAAACTAATTTTATACTGTCGCAAATTTTATGTGCGCCAGGGATTGCCTTTTCTATAGTAAATTATTCAAAAAATAATTTTATACTGTCACAAATTTTAATTGCGCCAGGGATTGCCTTTTCTATAGTAAATTATTCAAAAAATAATTTTATACTGTCGCAAATTTTAATTGCGCCAGGGATTGCCTTTTCTATAGTAAATTATTCAAAAAATAATTTTCTACTGTCGCAAATTTTAATTGCGCCAGGGATTGCCTTTTCTATAGTAAATTATTCAAAAAATAATTTTCAACTGTCACAAATTTTAATTGCGCCAGGGATTGACTTTTCTATAGTAAATTATTCAAAAAATAATTTTCTACTGTCACAAATTTTAATTGCGCCAGGGATTGCCTTTTCTATAGTAAATTTTTCAAAAACTAATTTTATACTGTCGCAAATTTTAATTACGCCAGGGATTGCCTTTTCTATAGTAAATTATTCAAAAAATAATTTTCTACTGTCGCAAATTTTAATTGCGCCAGGGATTGCCTTTTCTATAGTAAATTATTCAAAAAATAATTTTCAACTGTCACAAATTTTAAATATCCCAGGGATTGCCTTTTCTATAGTAAATTATTCAAAAAATAATTTTCAACTGTCACAAATTTTATGTGCGCCAGGGATTGCCTTTTCTATAGTAAATTATTCAAAAAATAATTTTCAACTGTCACAAATTTTATGTGCGCCAGGGATTGCCTTTTCTATAGTAAATTATTCAAAAACTAATTTTATACTGTCACAAATTTTAATTGCGCCAGGGATTGCCTTTTATATAGTAAATTATTCAAAAAATAATTTTCAACTGTCACAAATTTTAATTGCGCCAGGGATTGCCTTTTCTATAGTAAATTATTCAAAAAATAATTTTCAACTGTCACAAATTTTATGTGCGCCAGGGATTGCCTTTTCTATAGTAAATTATTCAAAAACTAATTTTATACTGTCGCAAATTTTAATTGCGCCAGGGATTGACTTTTCTATAGTAAATTATTCAAAAAATAATTTTCAACTGTCACAAATTTTAATTGCGCCAGGGATTGCCTTTTCTATAGTAAATTATTCAAAAACTAATTTTATACTGTCGCAAATTTTAATTGCGCCAGGGATTGACTTTTCTATAGTAAATTATTCAAAAAATAATTTTCAACTGTCACAAATTTTAATTGCGCCAGGGATTGCCTTTTCTATAGTAAATTTTTCAAAAACTAATTTTATACTGTCGCAAATTTTAATTACGCCAGGGATTGCCTTTTCTATAGTAAATTATTCAAAAAATAATTTTCTACTGTCGCAAATTTTAATTGCGCCAGGGATTGCCTTTTCTATAGTAAATTATTCAAAAAATAATTTTCAACTGTCACAAATTTTAATTGCGCCAGGGATTGCCTTTTCTATAGTAAATTATTCAAAAAATAATTTTCAACTGTCACAAATTTTAATTGCGCCAGGGATTGCCTTTTCTATAGTAAATTATTCAAAAAATAATTTTATACTGTCACAAATTTTAATTGCGCCAGGGATTGACTTTTCTATAGTAAATTATTCAAAAACTAATTTTCAACTGTCACAAATTTTAATTGCGCCAGGGATTGACTTTTCTATAGTAAATTTTTCAAAAACTAATTTTATACTGTCACAAATTTTAATTGCGCCAGGGATTGCCTTTTCTATAGTAAATTATTCAAAAAATAATTTTATACTGTCACAAATTTTAATTGCGTCAGGGATTGCCTTTTCTATAGTAAATTATTCAAAAAATAATTTTATACTGTTGCAAATTTTAATTACGCCAGGGATTGACTTTTCTATAGTAAATTATTCAAAAACTAATTTTATACTGTCGCAAATTTTAATTACGCCAGGGATTGACTTTTCTATAGTAAATTATTCAAAAAATAATTTTCAACTGTCACAAATTTTAATTGCGCCAGGGATTGCCTTTTCTATAGTAAATTATTCAAAAAATAATTTTCAACTGTCACAAATTTTAATTGCGCCAGGGATTGCCTTTTCTATAGTACATTATTCAAAAAATAATTTTCAACTGTCACAAATTTTATGTGCGCCAGGGATTGCCTTTTCTATAGTAAATTATTCAAAAAATAATTTTCAACTGTCACAAATTTTAATTGCGCCAGGGATTGACTTTTCTATAGTAAATTATTCAAAAAATAATTTTCAACTGTCACAAATTTTAATTGCGCCAGGGATTGACTTTTCTATAGTAAATTATTCAAAAAATAATTTTATACTGTCGCAAATTTTAATTACGCCAGGGATTGCCTTTTCTATAGTAAATTATTCAAAAAATAATTTTCTACTGTCGCAAATTTTATGTGCGCCAGGGATTGCCTTTTCTATAGTAAATTATTCAAAAAATAATTTTCAACTGTCACAAATTTTAATTGCGCCAGGGATTGCCTTTTCTATAGTAAATTTTTCAAAAAATAATTTTCAACTGTCACAAATTTTATGTGCGCCAGGGATTGCCTTTTATATAGTAAATTATTCAAAAAATAATTTTCAACTGTCACAAATTTTAATTGCGCCAGGGATTGCCTTTTCTATAGTAAATTATTCAAAAACTAATTTTATACTGTCGCAAATTTTAATTACGCCAGGGATTGCCTTTTATATAGTAAATTTTTCAAAAACTAATTTTCAACTGTCACAAATTTTAATTGCGCCAGGGATTGCCTTTTCTATAGTAAATTATTCAAAAAATAATTTTATACTGTCGCAAATTTTAATTGCGCCAGGGATTGCCTTTTCTATAGTAAATTATTCAAAAAATAATTTTATACTGTCGCAAATTTTAATTGCGCCAGGGATTGCCTTTTCTATAGTAAATTATTCAAAAAATAATTTTCAACTGTCACAAATTTTAATTGCGCCAGGGATTGCCTTTTCTATAGTAAATTATTCAAAAAATAATTTTCAACTGTCACAAATTTTAATTGCGCCAGGGATTGCCTTTTCTATAGTAAATTATTCAAAAAATAATTTTCTACTGTCGCAAATTTTAATTGCGCCCGGGATTGACTTTTCTATAGTAAATTATTCAAAAAATAATTTTATACTGTCGCAAATTTTAATTACGCCAGGGATTGCCTTTTATATAGTAAATTATTCAAAAAATAATTTTCTACTGTCGCAAATTTTAATTGCGCCAGGGATTGACTTTTCTATAGTAAATTATTCAAAAAATAATTTTCAACTGTCACAAATTTTAATTGCGCCAGGGATTGCCTTTTCTACAGTAAATTATTCAAAAAATAATTTTCAACTGTCACAAATTTTAATTGCGCCAGGGATTGCCTTTTCTATAGTAAATTTTTCAAAAAATAATTTTCAACTGTCACAAATTTTAATTGCGCCAGGGATTGCCTTTTCTATAGTAAATTTTTCAAAAAATAATTTTCAACTGTCACAAATTTTAATTGCGCCAGGGATTGCCTTTTCTATAGTAAATTATTCAAAAAATAATTTTCTACTGTCGCAAATTTTAATTGCGCCAGGGATTGCCTTTTCTATAGTAAATTATTCAAAAAATAATTTTCAACTGTCACAAATTTTAATTGCGCCAGGGATTGACTTTTCTATAGTAAATTATTCAAAAAATAATTTTCAACTGTCACAAATTTTAATTGCGCCAGGGATTGCCTTTTCTATAGTAAATTATTCAAAAAATAATTTTCAACTGTCACAAATTTTAATTGCGCCAGGGATTGCCTTTTCTATAGTAAATTATTCAAAAAATAATTTTCAACTGTCACAAATTTTAATTACGCCAGGGATTGACTTTTCTATAGTAAATTATTCAAAAAATAATTTTCAACTGTCACAAATTTTAATTGCGCCAGGGATTGCCTTTTCTATAGTAAATTATTCAAAAAATAATTTTCAACTGTCACAAATTTTAATTGCGCCAGGGATTGCCTTTTCTATAGTAAATTATTCAAAAAATAATTTTCTACTGTCGCAAATTTTAATTGCGCCAGGGATTGCCTTTTCTATAGTAAATTATTCAAAAAATAATTTTCAACTGTCACAAATTTTAATTGCGCCAGGGATTGACTTTTCTATAGTAAATTATTCAAAAAATAATTTTCAACTGTCACAAATTTTAATTGCGCCAGGGATTGCCTTTTCTATAGTAAATTTTTCAAAAAATAATTTTCAACTGTCACAAATTTTAATTGCGCCAGGGATTGCCTTTTCTACAGTAAATTATTCAAAAAATAATTTTCAACTGTCACAAATTTTAATTGCGCCAGGGATTGCCTTTTCTATAGTAAATTATTCAAAAAATAATTTTCAACTGTCACAAATTTTAATTGCGCCAGGGATTGACTTTTCTATAGTAAATTATTCAAAAAATAATTTTATACTGTCGCAAATTTTAATTGCGCCAGGGATTGCCTTTTCTATAGTAAATTATTCAAAAAATAATTTTCAACTGTCACAAATTTTAATTGCGCCAGGGATTGACTTTTCTATAGTAAATTATTCAAAAAATAATTTTCAACTGTCACAAATTTTAATTGCGCCAGGGATTGCCTTTTCTATAGTAAATTATTCAAAAAATAATTTTCAACTGTCACAAATTTTAATTGCGCCAGGGATTGCCTTTTCTATAGTAAATTATTCAAAAACTAATTTTATACTGTCGCAAATTTTAATTACGCCAGGGATTGCCTTTTCTATAGTAAATTTTTCAAAAACTAATTTTATACTGTCGCAAATTTTAATTGCGCCAGGGATTGCCTTTTCTATAGTAAATTATTCAAAAACTAATTTTATACTGTCGCAAATTTTAATTACGCCAGGGATTGCCTTTTCTATAGTAAATTATTCAAAAAATAATTTTCAACTGTCACAAATTTTAATTACGCCAGGGATTGCCTTTTATATAGTAAATTATTCAAAAAATAATTTTCTACTGTCGCAAATTTTAATTGCGCCAGGGATTGACTTTTCTATAGTAAATTATTCAAAAACTAATTTTATACTGTCGCAAATTTTAATTACGCCAGGGATTGACTTTTCTATAGTAAATTATTCAAAAAATAATTTTATACTGTCGCAAATTTTAATTACGCCAGGGATTGCCTTTTATATAGTAAATTATTCAAAAAATAATTTTATACTGTCGCAAATTTTAAATATCCCAGGGATTGCCTTTTATATAGTAAATTATTCAAAAAATAATTTTCAACTGTCACAAATTTTAATTGCGCCAGGGATTGACTTTTCTATAGTAAATTATTCAAAAAATAATTTTATACTGTCGCAAATTTTAAATATCCCAGGGATTGCCTTTTATATAGTAAATTTTTCAAAAACTAATTTTATACTGTCGCAAATTTTAATTGCGCCAGGGATTGCCTTTTCTATAGTAAATTATTCAAAAAATAATTTTATACTGTCGCAAATTTTAATTACGCCAGGGATTGCCTTTTCTATAGTAAATTTTTCAAAAACTAATTTTATACTGTCACAAATTTTAAATATCCCAGGGATTGCCTTTTATATAGTAAATTTTTCAAAAACTAATTTTCAACTGTCACAAATTTTAATTGCGCCAGGGATTGACTTTTCTATAGTAAATTATTCAAAAAATAATTTTATACTGTCGCAAATTTTAATTACGCCAGGGATTGCCTTTTCTATAGTAAATTATTCAAAAACTAATTTTATACTGTCGCAAATTTTAATTGCGCCAGGGATTGCCTTTTCTATAGTAAATTATTCAAAAAATAATTTTATACTGTCGCAAATTTTATGTGCGCCAGGGATTGCCTTTTATATAGTAAATTATTCAAAAAATAATTTTCAACTGTCACAAATTTTAATTGCGCCAGGGATTGCCTTTTCTATAGTAAATTATTCAAAAAATAATTTTCAACTGTCACAAATTTTAATTGCGCCAGGGATTGACTTTTCTATAGTAAATTATTCAAAAAATAATTTTATACTGTCGCAAATTTTAATTACGCCAGGGATTGCCTTTTCTATAGTAAATTTTTCAAAAACTAATTTTATACTGTCACAAATTTTAAATATCCCAGGGATTGCCTTTTATATAGTAAATTTTTCAAAAACTAATTTTATACTGTCGCAAATTTTAATTACGCCAGGGATTGCCTTTTCTATAGTAAATTATTCAAAAAATAATTTTCAACTGTCACAAATTTTAATTGCGCCAGGGATTGCCTTTTCTATAGTAAATTATTCAAAAAATACTTTTCAACTGTCACAAATTTTATGTGCGCCAGGGATTGCCTTTTATATAGTAAATTATTCAAAAAATAATTTTCAACTGTCACAAATTTTAATTGCGCCAGGGATTGACTTTTATATAGTAAATTTTTCAAAAACTAATTTTATACTGTCGCAAATTTTAATTGCGCCAGGGATTGCCTTTTCTATAGTAAATTATTCAAAAACTAATTTTATACTGTCGCAAATTTTAATTACGCCAGGGATTGCCTTTTCTATAGTAAATTATTCAAAAAATAATTTTCAACTGTCACAAATTTTAATTGCGCCAGGGATTGCCTTTTCTATAGTAAATTATTCAAAAAATAATTTTCAACTGTCACAAATTTTAATTACGCCAGGGATTGACTTTTCTATAGTAAATTATTCAAAAAATAATTTTATACTGTCGCAAATTTTAATTACGCCAGGGATTGCCTTTTCTATAGTAAATTATTCAAAAACTAATTTTATACTGTCGCAAATTTTAAATATCCCAGGGATTGCCTTTTATATAGTAAATTTTTCAAAAACTAATTTTATACTGTCGCAAATTTTAATTGCGCCAGGGATTGCCTTTTCTATAGTAAATTATTCAAAAACTAATTTTATACTGTCGCAAATTTTAATTACGCCAGGGATTGCCTTTTCTATAGTAAATTATTCAAAAAATAATTTTCAACTGTCACAAATTTTAATTGCGCCAGGGATTGCCTTTTCTATAGTAAATTATTCAAAAAATAATTTTCAACTGTCACAAATTTTAATTGCGCCAGGGATTGCCTTTTCTATAGTAAATTTTTCAAAAAATAATTTTCAACTGTCACAAATTTTATGTGCGCCAGGGATTGCCTTTTATATAGTAAATTATTCAAAAAATAATTTTATACTGTCGCAAATTTTAATTACGCCAGGGATTGCCTTTTCTATAGTAAATTATTCAAAAACTAATTTTATACTGTCGCAAATTTTAATTGCGCCAGGGATTGCCTTTTCTATAGTAAATTATTCAAAAAATAATTTTATACTGTCGCAAATTTTATGTGCGCCAGGGATTGCCTTTTATATAGTAAATTATTCAAAAAATAATTTTCAACTGTCACAAATTTTAATTGCGCCAGGGATTGACTTTTCTATAGTAAATTATTCAAAAAATAATTTTATACTGTCGCAAATTTTAATTACGCCAGGGATTGCCTTTTCTATAGTAAATTTTTCAAAAAATAATTTTCAACTGTCGCAAATTTTATGTGCGCCAGGGATTGCCTTTTCTATAGTAAATTATTCAAAAAATAATTTTCAACTGTCACAAATTTTAATTGCGCCAGGGATTGCCTTTTCTATAGTAAATTATTCAAAAAATAATTTTCAACTGTCACAAATTTTAATTGCGCCAGGGATTGCCTTTTCTATAGTAAATTATTCAAAAAATAATTTTCAACTGTCACAAATTTTAATTACGCCAGGGATTGACTTTTCTATAGTAAATTATTCAAAAAAAAATTTTATACTGTCGCAAATTTTAATTACGCCAGGGATTGCCTTTTATATAGTAAATTATTCAAAAACTAATTTTATACTGTCGCAAATTTTAATTGCGCCAGGGATTGACTTTTCTATAGTAAATTATTCAAAAAATAATTTTATACTGTCGCAAATTTTAAATATCCCAGGGATTGCCTTTTCTATAGTAAATTATTCAAAAAATAATTTTCAACTGTCACAAATTTTAATTACGCCAGGGATTGACTTTTATATAGTAAATTATTCAAAAAATAATTTTTTACTGTCGCAAATTTTATGTGCGCCAGGGATTGCCTTTTCTATAGTAAATTATTCAAAAAATAATTTTCAACTGTCACAAATTTTAATTACGCCAGGGATTGACTTTTCTATAGTAAATTATTCAAAAACTAATTTTATACTGTCGCAAATTTTAAATATCCCAGGGATTGCCTTTTATATAGTAAATTTTTCAAAAACTAATTTTATACTGTCGCAAATTTTAATTGCGCCAGGGATTGCCTTTTCTATAGTAAATTATTCAAAAAATAATTTTCTACTGTCGCAAATTTTAATTGCGCCAGGGATTGCCTTTTATATAGTAAATTTTTCAAAAACTAATTTTATACTGTCGCAAATTTTAAATATCCCAGGGATTGCCTTTTCTACAGTAAATTATTCAAAAAATAATTTTATACTGTCGCAAATTTTAATTGCGCCAGGGATTGCCTTTTCTATAGTAAATTATTCAAAAAATAATTTTCAACTGTCACAAATTTTAATTGCGCCAGGGATTGCCTTTTATATAGTAAATTATTCAAAAAATAATTTTATACTGTCACAAATTTTAATTGCGCCAGGGATTGACTTTTCTATAGTAAATTATTCAAAAAATAATTTTATACTGTCGCAAATTTTATGTGCGCCAGGGATTGCCTTTTCTATAGTAAATTATTCAAAAAATAATTTTCAACTGTCACAAATTTTAATTGCGCCAGGGATTGCCTTTTATATAGTAAATTATTCAAAAAATAATTTTCAACTGTCACAAATTTTAATTGCGCCAGGGATTGCCTTTTCTATAGTAAATTATTCAAAAAATAATTTTCAACTGTCACAAATTTTAATTGCGCCAGGGATTGCCTTTTCTATAGTAAATTTTTCAAAAACTAATTTTATACTGTCGCAAATTTTAATTGTGCCAGGGATTGCCTTTTCTATAGTAAATTATTCAAAAAATAATTTTCAACTGTCACAAATTTTAATTGCGCCAGGGATTGACTTTTCTATAGTAAATTATTCAAAAAATAATTTTATACTGTCGCAAATTTTATGTGCGCCAGGGATTGACTTTTCTATAGTAAATTATTCAAAAAATAATTTTCAACTGTCACAAATTTTATGTGCGCCAGGGATTGCCTTTTATATAGTAAATTATTCAAAAAATAATTTTCAACTGTCACAAATTTTAATTGCGCCAGGGATTGACTTTTCTATAGTAAATTATTCAAAAAATAATTTTCAACTGTCACAAATTTTATGTGCGCCAGGGATTGCCTTTTATATAGTAAATTATTCAAAAAATAATTTTCAACTGTCACAAATTTTAATTGCGCCAGGGATTGCCTCTTCTATAGTAAATTATTCAAAAACTAATTTTATACTGTCGCAAATTTTAATTGCGCCAGGGATTGCCTTTTCTATAGTAAATTTTTCAAAAAATAATTTTTTACTGTCGCAAATTTTATGTGCGCCAGGGATTGCCTTTTCTATAGTAAATTATTCAAAAAATAATTTTCAACTGTCACAAATTTTAATTACGCCAGGGATTGCCTTTTCTATAGTAAATTTTTCAAAAAATAATTTTATACTGTCGCAAATTTTATGTGCGCCAGGGATTGCCTTTTCTACAGTAAATTATTCAAAAAATAATTTTCAACTGTCACAAATTTTAATTGCGCCAGGGATTGCCTTTTCTATAGTAAATTTTTCAAAAAATAATTTTCAACTGTCGCAAATTTTAATTACGCCAGGGATTGCCTTTTCTATAGTAAATTATTCAAAAAATAATTTTCAACTGTCACAAATTTTAATTGCGCCAGGGATTGCCTTTTCTATAGTAAATTATTCAAAAAATAATTTTCAACTGTCACAAATTTTAATTGCGCCAGGGATTGCCTTTTCTATAGTAAATTATTCAAAAACTAATTTTATACTGTCGCAAATTTTAATTACGCCAGGGATTGCCTTTTCTATAGTAAATTTTTCAAAAAATAATTTTATACTGTCGCAAATTTTATGTGCGCCAGGGATTGCCTTTTCTACAGTAAATTATTCAAAAAATAATTTTCAACTGTCACAAATTTTAATTGCGCCAGGGATTGACTTTTATATAGTAAATTATTCAAAAAATAATTTTATACTGTCGCAAATTTTATGTGCGCCAGGGATTGACTTTTCTATAGTAAATTTTTCAAAAACTAATTTTATACTGTCGCAAATTTTAATTGCGCCAGGGATTGCCTTTTCTATAGTAAATTATTCAAAAAATAATTTTCAACTGTCACAAATTTTAATTACGCCAGGGATTGCCTTTTCTATAGTAAATTATTCAAAAAATAATTTTCTACTGTCGCAAATTTTAATTGCGCCAGGGATTGACTTTTCTATAGTAAATTATTCAAAAAATAATTTTATACTGTCGCAAATTTTAATTACGCCAGGGATTGCCTTTTATATAGTAAATTATTCAAAAAATAATTTTATACTGTCGCAAATTTTAATTGCGCCAGGGATTGCCTTTTCTATAGTAAATTATTCAAAAAATAATTTTATACTGTCACAAATTTTAATTGCGCCAGGGATTGCCTTTTCTATAGTAAATTATTCAAAAAATAATTTTATACTGTCGCAAATTTTAATTGCGCCAGGGATTGCCTTTTATATAGTAAATTTTTCAAAAACTAATTTTATACTGTCGCAAATTTTAATTACGCCAGGGATAGCCTTTTCTATAGTAAATTATTCAAAAAATAATTTTCAACTGTCACAAATTTTATGTGCGCCAGGGATTGCCTTTTCTATAGTAAATTATTCAAAAAATAATTTTATACTGTCGCAAATTTTAATTGCGCCAGGGATTGACTTTTCTATAGTAAATTATTCAAAAAATAATTTTATACTGTCGCAAATTTTAATTACGCCAGGGATTGCCTTTTATATAGTAAATTTTTCAAAAAATAATTTTATACTGTCGCAAATTTTATGTGCGCCAGGGATTGACTTTTCTATAGTAAATTATTCAAAAAATAATTTTATACTGTCGCAATTAAATTTTTTTTTTTGAATAACTTACTATAGAAAAGTCAATCCCTGGCGTAATTAAAATTTGTGACAGTATAAAATTAGTTTTTGAAAAATTTACTATATAAAAGGCAATCCCTGGCGTAATTAAAATTTGCGACAGTATAAAATTATTTTTTGAATAATTTACTATAGAAAAGGCAATCCCTGGCGTAATTAAAATTTGCGACAGTATAAAATTATTTTTTGAAAAATTTACTATATAAAAGTCAATCCCTGGCGCAATTAAAATTTGTGACAGTATAAAATTATTTTTTGAATAATTTACTATAGAAAAGTCAATCCCTGGCGTAATTAAAATTTGTGACAGTTGAAAATTATTTTTTGAATAATTTACTATAGAAAAGTCAATCCCTGGCGCAATTAAAATTTGCGACAGTATAAAATTAGTTTTTGAAAAATTTACTATATAAAAGGCAATCCCTGGCGCAATTAAAATTTGCGACAGTATAAAATTAGTTTTTGAATAATTTACTATAGAAAAGGCAATCCCTGGCGCAATTAAAATTTGCGACAGTAAAAAATTAGTTTTTGAATAATTTACTATAGAAAAGGCAATCCCTGGCGCAATTAAAATTTGTGACAGTTGAAAATTATTTTTTGAATAATTTACTATAGAAAAGTCAATCCCTGGCGCAATTAAAATTTGTGACAGTATAAAATTATTTTTTGAATAATTTACTATAGAAAAGGCAATCCCTGGCGTAATTAAAATTTGCGACAGTATAAAATTAGTTTTTGAATAATTTACTATAGAAAAGGCAATCCCTGGCGCAATTAAAATTTGTGACAGTTGAAAATTATTTTTTGAATAATTTACTATAGAAAAGTCAATCCCTGGCGTAATTAAAATTTGTGACAGTATAAAATTATTTTTTGAATAATTTACTATAGAAAAGTCAATCCCTGGCGTAATTAAAATTTGTGACAGTAGAAAATTATTTTTTGAATAATTTACTATAGAAAAGGCAATCCCTGGCGCACATAAAATTTGCGACAGTATAAAATTAGTTTTTGAAAAATTTACTATATTAAAGGCAATCCCTGGCGCAATTAAAATTTGCGACAGTATAAAATTAGTTTTTGAATAATTTACTATAGAAAAGTCAATCCCTGGCGCAATTAAAATTTGTGACAGTTGAAAATTATTTTTTGAATAATTTACTATAGAAAAGGCAATCCCTGGCGTAATTAAAATTTGCGACAGTATAAAATTAGTTTTTGAAAAATTTACTATATAAAAGTCAATCCCTGGCGCAATTAAAATTTGCGACAGTATAAAATTATTTTTTGAAAAATTTACTATAGAAAAGGCAATCCCTGGCGCAATTAAAATTTGCGACAGTATAAAATTATTTTTTGAATAATTTACTATAGAAAAGGCAATCCCTGGCGCAATTAAAATTTGTGACAGTTGAAAATTATTTTTTGAATAATTTACTATAGAAAAGTCAATCCCTGGCGTAATTAAAATTTGTGACAGTATAAAATTATTTTTTGAATAATTTACTATAGAAAAGTCAATCCCTGGCGTAATTAAAATTTGTGACAGTAGAAAATTATTTTTTGAATAATTTACTATAGAAAAGGCAATCCCTGGCGCAATTAAAATTTGCGACAGTATAAAATTATTTTTTGAATAATTTACTATAGAAAAGGCAATCCCTGGCGCAATTAAAATTTGCGACGGTATAAAATTATTTTTTGAATAATTTACTATAGAAAAGTCAATCCCTGGCGTAATTAAAATTTGTGACAGTATAAAATTATTTTTTGAATAATTTACTATAGAAAAGTCAATCCCTGGCGTAATTAAAATTTGTGACAGTTGAAAATTATTTTTTGAATAATTTACTATAGAAAAGTCAATCCCTGGCGCAATTAAAATTTGTGACAGTATAAAATTATTTTTTGAATAATTTACTATAGAAAAGTCAATCCCTGGCGCAATTAAAATTTGTGACAGTATAAAATTATTTTTTGAATAATTTACTATAGAAAAGGCAATCCCTGGCGTAATTAAAATTTGCGACAGTATAAAATTAGTTTTTGAAAAATTTACTATAGAAAAGGCAATCCCTGGCGCAATTAAAATTTGTGACAGTATAAAATTAGTTTTTGAATAATTTACGATAGAAAAGTCAATCCCTGGCGCAATTAAAATTTGTGACAGTATAAAATTATTTTTTGAATAATTTACTATAGAAAAGTCAATCCCTGGCGTAATTAAAATTTGTGACAGTAGAAAATTATTTTTTGAATAATTTACTATAGAAAAGGCAATCCCTGGCGCAATTAAAATTTGTGACAGTATAAAATTATTTTTTGAATAATTTACTATAGAAAAGTCAATCCCTGGCGCAATTAAAATTTGTGACAGTATAAAATTATTTTTTGAAAAATTTACTATAGAAAAGGCAATCCCTGGCGCAATTAAAATTTGCGACAGTATAAAATTATTTTTTGAATAATTTACTATAGAAAAGGCAATCCCTGGCGCAATTAAAATTTGTGACAGTTGAAAATTATTTTTTGAATAATTTACTATAGAAAAGTCAATCCCTGGCGTAATTAAAATTTGTGACAGTATAAAATTATTTTTTGAATAATTTACTATAGAAAAGTCAATCCCTGGCGCAATTAAAATTTGTGACAGTATAAAATTATTTTTTGAATAATTTACTATAGAAAAGGCAATCCCTGGCGCAATTAAAATTTGCGACAGTATAAAATTATTTTTTGAATAATTTACTATAGAAAAGTCAATCCCTGGCGTAATTAAAATTTGTGACAGTATAAAATTATTTTTTGAATAATTTACTATAGAAAAGTCAATCCCTGGCGTAATTAAAATTTGTGACAGTTGAAAATTATTTTTTGAATAATTTACTATAGAAAAGTCAATCCCTGGCGCAATTAAAATTTGTGACAGTATAAAATTATTTTTTGAATAATTTACTATAGAAAAGTCAATCCCTGGCGCAATTAAAATTTGTGACAGTATAAAATTATTTTTTGAATAATTTACTATAGAAAAGGCAATCCCTGGCGTAATTAAAATTTGTGACAGTTGAAAATTATTTTTTGAATAATTTACTATAGAAAAGTCAATCCCTGGCGCAATTAAAATTTGCGACAGTATAAAATTAGTTTTTGAATAATTTACTATAGAAAAGTCAATCCCTGGCGTAATTAAAATTTGTGACAGTATAAAATTATTTTTTGAATAATTTACTATAGAAAAGGCAATCCCTGGCGCAATTAAAATTTGCGACAGTATAAAATTATTTTTTGAATAATTTACTATAGAAAAGTCAATCCCTGGCGCACATAAAATTTGTGACAGTTGAAAATTATTTTTTGAATAATTTACTATAGAAAAGTCAATCCCTGGCGCAATTAAAATTTGCGACAGTATAAAATTATTTTTTGAATAATTTACTATAGAAAAGGCAATCCCTGGCGCAGTTAAAATTTGCGACAGTATAAAATTATTTTTTGAAAAATTTACTATAGAAAAGGCAATCCCTGGCGTAATTAAAATTTGCGACAGTATAAAATTATTTTTTGAATAATTTACTATAGAAAAGTCAATCCCTGGCGCAATTAAAATTTGCGACAGTATAAAATTATTTTTTGAATAATTTACTATAGAAAAGGCAATCCCTGGCGCAATTAAAATTTGCGACAGTATAAAATTATTTTTTGAATAATTTACTATAGAAAAGTCAATCCCTGGCGTAATTAAAATTTGTGACAGTATAAAATTATTTTTTGAATAATTTACTATAGAAAAGTCAATCCCTGGCGCAATTAAAATTTGTGACAGTATAAAATTATTTTTTGAATAATTTACTATAGAAAAGGCAATCCCTGGCGCAATTAAAATTTGCGACAGTATAAAATTATTTTTTGAATAATTTACTATAGAAAAGGCAATCCCTGGCGCAATTAAAATTTGCGACAGTATAAAATTATTTTTTGAATAATTTACTATAGAAAAGTCAATCCCTGGCGTAATTAAAATTTGTGACAGTATAAAATTATTTTTTGAATAATTTACTATAGAAAAGTCAATCCCTGGCGTAATTAAAATTTGTGACAGTTGAAAATTATTTTTTGAATAATTTACTATAGAAAAGTCAATCCCTGGCGCAATTAAAATTTGTGACAGTATAAAATTATTTTTTGAATAATTTACTATAGAAAAGTCAATCCCTGGCGCAATTAAAATTTGTGACAGTATAAAATTATTTTTTGAATAATTTACTATAGAAAAGGCAATCCCTGGCGTAATTAAAATTTGTGACAGTTGAAAATTATTTTTTGAATAATTTACTATAGAAAAGTCAATCCCTGGGATATTTAAAATTTGTGACAGTATAAAATTAGTTTTTGAATAATTTACTATAGAAAAGGCAATCCCTGGCGCAATTAAAATTTGTGACAGTATAAAATTAGTTTTTGAATAATTTACTATAGAAAAGTCAATCCCTGGCGCAATTAAAATTTGTGACAGTTGAAAATTATTTTTTGAATAATTTACTATAGAAAAGGCAATCCCTGGCGCAATTAAAATTTGTGACAGTTGAAAATTATTTTTTGAATAATTTACTATAGAAAAGTCAATCCCTGGGATATTTAAAATTTGTGACAGTTGAAAATTATTTTTTGAATAATTTACTATAGAAAAGTCAATCCCTGGCGCAATTAAAATTTGCGACAGTATAAAATTATTTTTTGAAAAATTTACTATAGAAAAGGCAATCCCTGGCGCAATTAAAATTTGTGACAGTATAAAATTATTTTTTGAATAATTTACTATAGAAAAGGCAATCCCTGGCGCAATTAAAATTTGTGACAGTTGAAAATTATTTTTTGAATAATTTACTATAGAAAAGGCAATCCCTGGCGCAATTAAAATTTGTGACAGTTGAAAATTATTTTTTGAATAATTTACTATAGAAAAGTCAATCCCTGGCGTAATTAAAATTTGTGACAGTTGAAAATTATTTTTTGAATAATTTACTATAGAAAAGGCAATCCCTGGCGTAATTAAAATTTGCGACAGTATAAAATTAGTTTTTGAAAAATTTACTATAGAAAAGGCAATCCCTGGCGCAATTAAAATTTGTGACAGTATAAAATTAGTTTTTGAATAATTTACTATAGAAAAGTCAATCCCTGGCGCAATTAAAATTTGTGACAGTATAAAATTATTTTTTGAATAATTTACTATAGAAAAGGCAATCCCTGGCGCAATTAAAATTTGTGACAGTTGAAAATTATTTTTTGAATAATTTACTATAGAAAAGTCAATCCCTGGGATATTTAAAATTTGTGACAGTTGAAAATTATTTTTTGAATAATTTACTATAGAAAAGTCAATCCCTGGCGCAATTAAAATTTGTGACAGTATAAAATTATTTTTTGAATAATTTACTATAGAAAAGTCAATCCCTGGCCTAATTAAAATTTGTGACAGTAGAAAATTATTTTTTGAATAATTTACTATAGAAAAGGCAATCCCTGGCGCAATTAAAATTTGTGACAGTATAAAATTATTTTTTGAATAATTTACTATAGAAAAGTCAATCCCTGGCGCAATTAAAATTTGTGACAGTATAAAATTATTTTTTGAAAAATTTACTATAGAAAAGGCAATCCCTGGCGCAATTAAAATTTGCGACAGTATAAAATTATTTTTTGAATAATTTACTATAGAAAAGTCAATCCCTGGCGTAATTAAAATTTGTGACAGTAGAAAATTATTTTTTGAATAATTTACTATAGAAAAGGCAATCCCTGGCGCACATAAAATTTGTGACAGTTGAAAATTATTTTTTGAATAATTTACTATAGAAAAGTCAATCCCTGGCGTAATTAAAATTTGTGACAGTTGAAAATTATTTTTTGAATAATTTACTATAGAAAAGTCAATCCCTGGCGCAATTAAAATTTGTGACAGTATAAAATTAGTTTTTGAATAATTTACTATAGAAAAGTCAATCCCTGGCGCAATTAAAATTTGTGACAGTTGAAAATTATTTTTTGAATAATTTACTATAGAAAAGGCAATCCCTGGCGCAATTAAAATTTGTGACAGTTGAAAATTATTTTTTGAATAATTTACTATAGAAAAGTCAATCCCTGGGATATTTAAAATTTGTGACAGTAGAAAATTATTTTTTGAATAATTTACTATAGAAAAGTCAATCCCTGGCGCAATTAAAATTTGTGACAGTTGAAAATTATTTTTTGAATAATTTACTATAGAAAAGTCAATCCCTGGCGCAATTAAAATTTGCGACAGTATAAAATTAGTTTTTGAATAATTTACTATAGAAAAGTCAATCCCTGGCGCAATTAAAATTTGTGACAGTATAAAATTATTTTTTGAATAATTTACTATAGAAAAGGCAATCCCTGGCGCAATTAAAATTTGTGACAGTTGAAAATTATTTTTTGAATAATTTACTATAGAAAAGTCAATCCCTGGGATATTTAAAATTTGTGACAGTTGAAAATTATTTTTTGAATAATTTACTATAGAAAAGTCAATCCCTGGCGCAATTAAAATTTGTGACAGTTGAAAATTATTTTTTGAATAATTTACTATAGAAAAGTCAATCCCTGGCGTAATTAAAATTTGTGACAGTTGAAAATTATTTTTTGAATAATTTACTATAGAAAAGTCAATCCCTGGCGTAATTAAAATTTGTGACAGTTGAAAATTATTTTTTGAATAATTTACTATAGAAAAGGCAATCCCTGGCGCAATTAAAATTTGTGACAGTTGAAAATTATTTTTTGAATAATTTACTATAGAAAAGTCAATCCCTGGGATATTTAAAATTTGTGACAGTTGAAAATTATTTTTTGAATAATTTACTATAGAAAAGTCAATCCCTGGCGCAATTAAAATTTGTGACAGTATAAAATTATTTTTTGAATAATTTACTATATAAAAGGCAATCCCTGGCGCAATTAAAATTTGCGACAGTATAAAATTATTTTTTGAAAAATTTACTATAGAAAAGGCAATCCCTGGCGCAATTAAAATTTGCGACAGTATAAAATTATTTTTTGAAAAATTTACTATATAAAAGGCAATCCCTGGCGTAATTAAAATTTGTGACAGTTGAAAATTATTTTTTGAATAATTTACTATAGAAAAGTCAATCCCTGGGATATTTAAAATTTGTGACAGTAGAAAATTATTTTTTGAATAATTTACTATAGAAAAGGCAATCCCTGGCGCACATAAAATTTGCGACAGTATAAAATTAGTTTTTGAATAATTTACTATAGAAAAGGCAATCCCTGGGATATTTAAAATTTGCGACAGTATAAAATTATTTTTTGAATAATTTACTATAGAAAAGTCAATCCCTGGCGCAATTAAAATTTGTGACAGTATAAAATTATTTTTTGAATAATTTACTATAGAAAAGGCAATCCCTGGCGCAATTAAAATTTGTGACAGTTGAAAATTATTTTTTGAATAATTTACTATAGAAAAGGCAATCCCTGGCGCAATTAAAATTTGTGACAGTTGAAAATTATTTTTTGAATAATTTACTATAGAAAAGTCAATCCCTGGCGCAATTAAAATTTGTGACAGTTGAAAATTATTTTTTGAATAATTTACTATAGAAATGTCAATCCCTGGGATATTTAAAATTTGTGACAGTTGAAAATTATTTTTTGAATAATTTACTATAGAAAAGTCAATCCCTGGCGCACATAAAATTTGTGACAGTATAAAATTATTTTTTGAATAATTTACTATAGAAAAGTCAATCCCTGGCGCAATTAAAATTTGTGACAGTAGAAAATTATTTTTTGAATAATTTACTATAGAAAAGGCAATCCCTGGCGCAATTAAAATTTGTGACAGTTGAAAATTATTTTTTGAATAATTTACTATAGAAAAGTCAATCCCTGGGATATTTAAAATTTGTGACAGTTGAAAATTATTTTTTGAATAATTTACTATAGAAAAGTCAATCCCTGGCGCAATTAAAATTTGTGACAGTATAAAATTATTTTTTGAATAATTTACTATAGAAAAGTCAATCCCTGGCGTAATTAATATTTGTGACAGTAGAAAATTATTTTTTGAATAATTTACTATAGAAAAGGCAATCCCTGGCGCAATTAAAATTTGTGACAGTATAAAATTATTTTTTGAATAATTTACTATAGAAAAGTCAATCCCTGGCGTAATTAAAATTTGTGACAGTATAAAAATATTTTTTGAATAATTTACTATAGAAAAGTCAATCCCTGGCGCAATTAAAATTTGTGACAGTTGAAAATTATTTTTTGAATAATTTACTATAGAAAAGTCAATCCCTGGGATATTTAAAATTTGTGACAGTTGAAAATTATTTTTTGAATAATTTACTATAGAAAAGTCAATCCCTGGCGCAATTAAAATTTGTGACAGTATAAAATTATTTTTTGAATAATTTACTATAGAAAAGTCAATCCCTGGCGTAATTAAAATTTGTGACAGTTGAAAATTATTTTTTGAATAATTTACTATAGAAAAGGCAATCCCTGGCGCAATTAAAATTTGTGACAGTATAAAATTATTTTTTGAATAATTTACTATAGAAAAGTCAATCCCTGGCGTAATTAATATTTGTGACAGTAGAAAATTATTTTTTGAATAATTTACTATAGAAAAGGCAATCCCTGGCGCAATTAAAATTTGTGACAGTATAAAATTATTTTTTGAATAATTTACTATAGAAAAGTCAATCCCTGGCGTAATTAAAATTTGTGACAGTATAAAAATATTTTTTGAATAATTTACTATAGAAAAGTCAATCCCTGGCGCAATTAAAATTTGTGACAGTTGAAAATTATTTTTTGAATAATTTACTATAGAAAAGTCAATCCCTGGGATATTTAAAATTTGTGACAGTTGAAAATTATTTTTTGAATAATTTACTATAGAAAAGTCAATCCCTGGCGCAATTAAAATTTGTGACAGTATAAAATTATTTTTTGAATAATTTACTATAGAAAAGTCAATCCCTGGCGTAATTAAAATTTGTGACAGTTGAAAATTATTTTTTGAATAATTTACTATAGAAAAGGCAATCCCTGGCGCAATTAAAATTTGTGACAGTATAAAATTATTTTTTGAATAATTTACTATAGAAAAGTCAATCCCTGGCGCAATTAAAATTTGTGACAGTATAAAATTATTTTTTGAATAATTTACTATAGAAAAGTCAATCCCTGGCGTAATTAAAATTTGTGACAGTATAAAATTATTTTTTGAATAATTTACTATAGAAAAGTCAATCCCTGGCGTAATTAAAATTTGTGACAGTAGAAAATTATTTTTTGAATAATTTACTATAGAAAAGGCAATCCCTGGCGCAATTAAAATTTGCGACAGTATAAAATTATTTTTTGAATAATTTACTATAGAAAAGTCAATCCCTGGCGTAATTAAAATTTGTGACAGTATAAAAATATTTTTTGAATAATTTACTATAGAAAAGTCAATCCCTGGCGCAATTAAAATTTGTGACAGTTGAAAATTATTTTTTGAATAATTTACTATAGAAAAGTCAATCCCTGGGATATTTAAAATTTGTGACAGTTGAAAATTATTTTTTGAATAATTTACTATAGAAAAGTCAATCCCTGGCGCAATTAAAATTTGTGACAGTATAAAATTATTTTTTGAATAATTTACTATAGAAAAGTCAATCCCTGGCGTAATTAAAATTTGTGACAGTTGAAAATTATTTTTTGAATAATTTACTATAGAAAAGGCAATCCCTGGCGCAATTAAAATTTGTGACAGTATAAAATTATTTTTTGAATAATTTACTATAGAAAAGTCAATCCCTGGCGCAATTAAAATTTGTGACAGTATAAAATTATTTTTTGAATAATTTACTATAGAAAAGTCAATCCCTGGCGTAATTAAAATTTGTGACAGTATAAAATTATTTTTTGAATAATTTACTATAGAAAAGTCAATCCCTGGCGCAATTAAAATTTGTGACAGTATAAAATTATTTTTTGAATAATTTACTATAGAAAAGGCAATCCCTGGCGCAATTAAAATTTGCGACAGTATAAAATTATTTTTTGAATAATTTACTATAGAAAAGTCAATCCCTGGCGTAATTAAAATTTGTGACAGTATAAAATTATTTTTTGAATAATTTACTATAGAAAAGTCAATCCCTGGCGTAATTAAAATTTGTGACAGTTGAAAATTATTTTTTGAATAATTTACTATAGAAAAGTCAATCCCTGGGGCAATTAAAATTTGTGACAGTATAAAATTATTTTTTGAATAATTTACTATAGAAAAGTCAATCCCTGGCGCAATTAAAATTTGTGACAGTATAAAATTATTTTTTGAATAATTTACTATAGAAAAGTCAATCCCTGGCGCAATTAAAATTTGTGACAGTATAAAATTATTTTTTGAATAATTTACTATAGAAAAGGCAATCCCTGGCGTAATTAAAATTTGCGACAGTATAAAATTAGTTTTTGAAAAATTTACTATAGAAAAGGCAATCCCTGGCGCAATTAAAATTTGTGACAGTATAAAATTAGTTTTTGAATAATTTACTATATAAAAGTCAATCCCTGGCGCAATTAAAATTTGCGACAGTATAAAATTATTTTTTGAATAATTTACTATAGAAAAGGCAATCCCTGGCGCAATTAAAATTTGCGACAGTATAAAATTATTTTTTGAATAATTTACTATAGAAAAGTCAATCCCAGGCGTAATTAAAATTTGTGACAGTATAAAATTATTTTTTGAATAATTTACTATAGAAAAGTCAATCCCTGGCGCAATTAAAATTTGTGACAGTATAAAATTATTTTTTGAATAATTTACTATAGAAAAGGCAATCCCTGGCGCAATTAAAATTTGCGACAGTATAAAATTATTTTTTGAATAATTTACTATAGAAAAGGCAATCCCTGGCGCAATTAAAATTTGCGACAGTATAAAATTATTTTTTGAATAATTTACTATAGAAAAGTCAATCCCTGGCGTAATTAAAATTTGTGACAGTATAAAATTATTTTTTGAATAATTTACTATAGAAAAGTCAATCCCTGGCGTAATTAAAATTTGTGACAGTTGAAAATTATTTTTTGAATAATTTACTATAGAAAAGTCAATCCCTGGCGTAATTAAAATTTGTGACAGTTGAAAATTATTTTTTGAATAATTTACTATAGAAAAGTCAATCCCTGGCGCAATTAAAATTTGTGACAGTATAAAATTATTTTTTGAATAATTTACTATAGAAAAGTCAATCCCTGGCGCAATTAAAATTTGTGACAGTTGAAAATTATTTTTTGAATAATTTACTATAGAAAAGTCAATCCCTGGCGCAATTAAAATTTGTGACAGTTGAAAATTATTTTTTGAATAATTTACTATAGAAAAGTCAATCCCTGGGATATTTAAAATTTGTGACAGTTGAAAATTATTTTTTGAATAATTTACTATAGAAAAGGCAATCCCTGGCGCAATTAAAATTTGTGACAGTATAAAATTAGTTTTTGAATAATTTACTATAGAAAAGTCAATCCCTGGCGCAATTAAAATTTGTGACAGTTGAAAATTATTTTTTGAATAATTTACTATAGAAAAGTCAATCCCTGGCGTAATTAAAATTTGTGACAGTAGAAAATTATTTTTTGAATAATTTACTATAGAAAAGGCAATCCCTGGCGCAATTAAAATTTGTGACAGTATAAAATTATTTTTTGAATAATTTACTATAGAAAAGTCAATCCCTGGCGCAATTAAAATTTGCGACAGTATAAAATTAGTTTTTGAATAATTTACTATAGAAAAGTCAATCCCTGGCGCAATTAAAATTTGCGACAGTTGAAAATTAGTTTTTGAAAAATTTACTATAGAAAAGGCAATCCCTGGGATATTTAAAATTTGTGACAGTATAAAATTATTTTTTGAATAATTTACTATAGAAAAGGCAATCCCTGGCGTAATTAAAATTTGCGACAGTAAAAAATTAGTTTTTGAATAATTTACTATAGAAAAGTCAATCCCTGGCGTAATTAAAATTTGTGACAGTATAAAATTATTTTTTGAATAATTTACTATAGAAAAGGCAATCCCTGGCGCAATTAAAATTTGCGACAGTATAAAATTATTTTTTGAATAATTTACTATAGAAAAGTCAATCCCTGGCGTAATTAAAATTTGTGACAGTATAAAATTAGTTTTTGAATAATTTACTATATAAAAGGCAATCCCTGGCGTAATTAAAGTTTGCGACAGTATAAAATTAGTTTTTGAATAATTTACTATAGAAAAGGCAATCCCTGGCGTAATTAAAATTTGCGACAGTATAAAATTAGTTTTTGAATAATTTACTATAGAAAAGTCAATCCCTGGCGCAATTAAAATTTGTGACAGTATAAAATTAGTTTTTGAAAAATTTACTATAGAAAAGGCAATCCCTGGCGCAATTAAAATTTGCGACAGTTGAAAATTAGTTTTTGAAAAATTTACTATAGAAAAGGCAATCCCTGGCGTAATTAAAATTTGCGACAGTTGAAAATTAGTTTTTGAATAATTTACTATAGAAAAGGCAATCCCTGGCGCACATAAAATTTGCGACAGTATAAAATTATTTTTTGAATAATTTACTATAGAAAAGGCAATCCCTGGCGTAATTAAAATTTGTGACAGTTGAAAATTATTTTTTGAATAATTTACTATAGAAAAGTCAATCCCTGGCGCAATTAAAATTTGCGACAGTATAAAATTATTTTTTGAATAATTTACTATAGAAAAGTCAATCCCTGGCGCACATAAAATTTGTGACAGTATAAAATTATTTTTTGAATAATTTACTATAGAAAAGTCAATCCCTGGCGCAATTAAAATTTGCGACAGTAGAAAATTATTTTTTGAATAATTTACTATAGAAAAGGCAATCCCTGGCGCACATAAAATTTGCGACAGTATAAAAATATTTTTTGAATAATTTACTATAGAAAAGTCAATCCCTGGCGCAATTAAAATTTGTGACAGTATAAAATTAGTTTTTGAAAAATTTACTATAGAAAAGGCAATCCCTGGCGCAATTAAAATTTGCGACAGTATAAAATTAGTTTTTGAAAAATTTACTATAGAAAAGGCAATCCCTGGCGCACATAAAATTTGCGACAGTATAAAATTATTTTTTGAATAATTTACTATAGAAAAGGCAATCCCTGGCGCAATTAAAATTTGTGACAGTTGAAAATTATTTTTTGAAAAATTTACTATAGAAAAGGCAATCCCTGGCGCACATAAAATTTGCGACAGTATAAAATTATTTTTTGAATAATTTACTATAGAAAAGACAATCCCTGGCGCAATTAAAATTTGTGACAGTATAAAATTAGTTTTTGAATAATTTACTATAGAAAAGGCAATCCCTGGCGCAATTAAAATTTGTGACAGTTGAAAATTATTTTTTGAATAATTTACTATAGAAAAGTCAATCCCTGGCGTAATTAAAATTTGTGACAGTTGAAAATTATTTTTTGAATAATTTACTATAGAAAAGTCAATCCCTGGCGCAATTAAAATTTGCGACAGTATAAAATTATTTTTTGAATAATTTACTATAGAAAAGGCAATCCCTGGCGCAATTAAAATTTGTGACAGTTGAAAATTATTTTTTGAATAATTTACTATAGAAAAGTCAATCCCTGGCGCACATAAAATTTGTGACAGTATAAAATTATTTTTTGAATAATTTACTATAGAAAAGTCAATCCCTGGCGTAATTAAAATTTGCGACAGTTGAAAATTAGTTTTTGAATAATTTACTATAGAAAAGTCAATACCTGGCGCAATTAAAATTTGTGACAGTATAAAATTATTTTTTGAATAATTTACTATAGAAAAGTCAATCCCTGGCGCAATTAAAATTTGCGACAGTATAAAATTATTTTTTGAATAATTTACTATAGAAAAGGCAATCCCTGGCGCAATTAAAATTTGCGACAGTATAAAATTAGTTTTTGAAAAATTTACTATAGAAAAGGCAATCCCTGGCGCAATTAAAATTTGTGACAGTATAAAATTAGTTTTTGAAAAATTTACTATATAAAAGGCAATCCCTGGGATATTTAAAATTTGCGACAGTTGAAAATTAGTTTTTGAAAAATTTACTATAGAAAAGGCAATCCCTGGCGTAATTAAAATTTGCGACAGTTGAAAATTAGTTTTTGAATAATTTACTATAGAAAAGTCAATCCCTGGCGCAATTAAAATTTGTGACAGTATAAAATTATTTTTTGAATAATTTACTATAGAAAAGTCAATCCCTGGCGCACATAAAATTTGTGACAGTATAAAATTATTTTTTGAATAATTTACTATAGAAAAGTCAATCCCTGGCGCAATTAAAATTTGCGACAGTAGAAAATTATTTTTTGAATAATTTACTATAGAAAAGGCAATCCCTGGCGCACATAAAATTTGCGACAGTATAAAATTATTTTTTGAATAATTTACTATAGAAAAGTCAATCCCTGGCGCAATTAAAATTTGTGACAGTATAAAATTAGTTTTTGAATAATTTACTATAGAAAAGGCAATCCCTGGCGCAATTAAAATTTGTGACAGTTGAAAATTATTTTTTGAATAATTTACTATAGAAAAGTCAATCCCTGGCGCAATTAAAATTTGTGACAGTATAAAATTATTTTTTGAATAATTTACTATAGAAAAGTCAATCCCTGGCGCAATTAAAATTTGCGACAGTATAAAATTATTTTTTGAATAATTTACTATAGAAAAGGCAATCCCTGGCGCAATTAAAATTTGCGACAGTATAAAATTAGTTTTTGAAAAATTTACTATAGAAAAGGCAATCCCTGGCGCAATTAAAATTTGTGACAGTATAAAATTAGTTTTTGAAAAATTTACTATATAAAAGGCAATCACTGGGATATTTAAAATTTGCGACAGTTGAAAATTAGTTTTTGAAAAATTTACTATAGAAAAGGCAATCCCTGGCGTAATTAAAATTTGCGACAGTTGAAAATTAGTTTTTGAATAATTTACTATAGAAAAGTCAATCCCTGGCGCAATTAAAATTTGTGACAGTATAAAATTATTTTTTGAATAATTTACTATAGAAAAGTCAATCCCTGGCGCACATAAAATTTGTGACAGTATAAAATTATTTTTTGAATAATTTACTATAGAAAAGTCAATCCCTGGCGCAATTAAAATTTGCGACAGTAGAAAATTATTTTTTGAATAATTTACTATAGAAAAGGCAATCCCTGGCGCACATAAAATTTGCGACAGTATAAAATTAGTTTTTGAATAATTTACTATAGAAAAGGCAATCCCTGGCGCAATTAAAATTTGTGACAGTTGAAAATTATTTTTTGAATAATTTACTATAGAAAAGGCAATCCCTGGCGCACATAAAATTTGCGACAGTATAAAATTATTTTTTGAATAATTTACTATAGAAAAGGCAATCCCTGGCGCACATAAAATTTGCGACAGTATAAAATTATTTTTTGAATAATTTACTATATAAAAGGCAATCCCTGGCGTAATTAAAATTTGCGACAGTATAAAATTAGTTTTTGAATAATTTACTATAGAAAAGTCAATCCCTGGCGCAATTAAAATTTGTGACAGTATAAAATTAGTTTTTGAAAAATTTACTATATAAAAGTCAATCCCTGGCGCAATTAAAATTTGCGACAGTAGAAAATTAGTTTTTGAATAATTTACTATAGAAAAGGCAATCCCTGGCGCACATAAAATTTGCGACAGTTGAAAATTATTTTTTGAATAATTTACTATAGAAAAGGCAATCCCTGGCGCAATTAAAATTTGTGACAGTTGAAAATTATTTTTTGAATAATTTACTATAGAAAAGGCAATCCCTGGCGTAATTAAAATTTGCGACAGTATAAAATTAGTTTTTGAAAAATTTACTATATAAAAGGCAATCCCTGGCGCAATTAAAATTTGTGACAGTTGAAAATTATTTTTTGAATAATTTACTATAGAAAAGGCAATCCCTGGGATATTTAAAATTTGTGACAGTTGAAAATTAGTTTTTGAATAATTTACTATATAAAAGGCAATCCCTGGCGCAATTAAAATTTGTGACAGTTGAAAATTATTTTTTGAATAATTTACTATAGAAAAGTCAATCCCTGGGATATTTAAAATTTGCGACAGTATAAAATTAGTTTTTGAAAAATTTACTATAGAAAAGGCAATCCCTGGCGCACATAAAATTTGCGACAGTATAAAATTATTTTTTGAATAATTTACTATAGAAAAGTCAATCCCTGGCGCAATTAAAATTTGCGACAGTAGAAAATTATTTTTTGAATAATTTACTATAGAAAAGTCAATCCCTGGCGCAATTAAAATTTGCGACAGTAGAAAATTATTTTTTGAATAATTTACTATAGAAAAGGCAATCCCTGGCGCAATTAAAATTTGTGACAGTTGAAAATTATTTTTTGAATAATTTACTATAGAAAAGGCAATCCCTGGCGCACATAAAATTTGCGACAGTATAAAATTAGTTTTTGAATAATTTACTATAGAAAAGGCAATCCCTGGCGTAATTAAAATTTGCGACAGTAGAAAATTATTTTTTGAATAATTTACTATAGAAAAGGCAATCCCTGGCGCAATTAAAATTTGCGACAGTAGAAAATTATTTTTTGAATAATTTACTATAGAAAAGGCAATCCCTGGCGCAATTAAAATTTGTGACAGTTGAAAATTATTTTTTGAATAATTTACTATAGAAAAGTCAATCCCTGGCGCAATTAAAATTTGTGACAGTATAAAATTAGTTTTTGAAAAATTTACTATATAAAAGGCAATCCCTGGCGTAATTAAAATTTGCGACAGTATAAAATTAGTTTTTGAATAATTTACTATAGAAAAGGCAATCCCTGGCGTAATTAAAATTTGCGACAGTAGAAAATTATTTTTTGAATAATTTACTATAGAAAAGGCAATCCCTGGCGCAATTAAAATTTGCGACAGTAGAAAATTATTTTTTGAATAATTTACTATAGAAAAGGCAATCCCTGGCGCAATTAAAATTTGCGACAGTAGAAAATTATTTTTTGAATAATTTACTATAGAAAAGGCAATCCCTGGCGCAATTAAAATTTGCGACAGTATAAAATTATTTTTTGAATAATTTACTATAGAAAAGTCAATCCCTGGCGCAATTAAAATTTGCGACAGTAGAAAATTATTTTTTGAATAATTTACTATAGAAAAGGCAATCCCTGGCGCAATTAAAATTTGTGACAGTTGAAAATTATTTTTTGAATAATTTACTATAGAAAAGGCAATCCCTGGCGCACATAAAATTTGCGACAGTATAAAATTAGTTTTTGAATAATTTACTATAGAAAAGGCAATCCGTGGCGTAATTAAAATTTGCGACAGTAGAAAATTATTTTTTGAATAATTTACTATAGAAAAGGCAATCCCTGGCGCAATTAAAATTTGCGACAGTAGAAAATTATTTTTTGAATAATTTACTATAGAAAAGGCAATCCCTGGCGCAATTAAAATTTGTGACAGTTGAAAATTATTTTTTGAATAATTTACTATAGAAAAGTCAATCCCTGGCGCAATTAAAATTTGTGACAGTATAAAATTAGTTTTTGAAAAATTTACTATATAAAAGGCAATCCCTGGCGTAATTAAAATTTGCGACAGTATAAAATTATTTTTTGAATAATTTACTATAGAAAAGTCAATCCCTGGCGCAATTAAAATTTGCGACAGTAGAAAATTATTTTTTGAATAATTTACTATAGAAAAGGCAATCCCTGGCGCAATTAAAATTTGTGACAGTTGAAAATTATTTTTTGAATAATTTACTATAGAAAAGTCAATCCCTGGCGCAATTAAAATTTGCGACAGTTGAAAATTATTTTTTGAATAATTTACTATAGAAAAGTCAATCCCTGGGATATTTAAAATTTGCGACAGTATAAAATTAGTTTTTGAAAAATTTACTATAGAAAAGGCAATCCCTGGCGCACATAAAATTTGCGACAGTATAAAATTAGTTTTTGAATAATTTACTATAGAAAAGGCAATCCCTGGCGCAATTAAAATTTGCGACAGTATAAAATTATTTTTTGAATAATTTACTATAGAAAAGGCAATCCCTGGCGCAATTAAAATTTGTGACAGTTGAAAATTATTTTTTGAAAAATTTACTATATAAAAGGCAATCCCTGGCGTAATTAAAATTTGCGACAGTATAAAATTATTTTTTGAATAATTTACTATAGAAAAGTCAATCCCTGGCGCACATAAAATTTGTGACAGTTGAAAATTAGTTTTTGAAAAATTTACTATAGAAAAGGCAATCCCTGGCGCAATTAAAATTTGTGACAGTATAAAATTATTTTTTGAATAATTTACTATAGAAAAGTCAATCCCTGGCGCACATAAAATTTGCGACAGTAAAAAATTAGTTTTTGAAAAATTTACTATAGAAAAGTCAATCCCTGGCGCAATTAAAATTTGTGACAGTATAAAATTAGTTTTTGAATAATTTACTATAGAAAAGTCAATCCCTGGCGCAATTAAAATTTGTGACAGTTGAAAATTATTTTTTGAATAATTTACTATAGAAAAGTCAATCCCTGGCGCAATTAAAATTTGTGACAGTATAAAATTATTTTTTGAATAATTTACTATAGAAAAGTCAATCCCTGGCGCAATTAAAATTTGTGACAGTATAAAATTATTTTTTGAATAATTTACTATAGAAAAGTCAATCCCTGGCGCACATAAAATTTGCGACAGTAAAAAATTATTTTTTGAATAATTTACTATAGAAAAGTCAATCCCTGGCGTAATTAAAATTTGTGACAGTATAAAATTATTTTTTGAATAATTTACTATAGAAAAGTCAATCCCTGGCGCACATAAAATTTGCGACAGTATAAAATTAGTTTTTGAATAATTTACTATAGAAAAGGCAATCCCTGGCGCACATAAAATTTGCGACAGTAAAAAATTAGTTTTTGAAAAATTTACTATATAAAAGGCAATCCCTGGCGTAATTAAAATTTGCGACAGTATAAAATTAGTTTTTGAATAATTTACTATAGAAAAGGCAATCCCTGGCGTAATTAAAATTTGCGACAGTAAAAAATTAGTTTTTGAATAATTTACTATAGAAAAGGCAATCCCTGGCGCACATAAATTTTGCGACAGTTGAAAATTATTTTTTGAATAATTTACTATAGAAAAGTCAATCCCTGGCGTAATTAAAATTTGTGACAGTTGAAAATTATTTTTTGAATAATTTACTATAGAAAAGTCAATCCCTGGCGTAATTAAAATTTGCGACAGTTGAAAATTAGTTTTTGAATAATTTACTATAGAAAAGGCAATCCCTGGCGCAATTAAAATTTGTGACAGTTGAAAATTATTTTTTGAATAATTTACTATAGAAAAGTCAATCCCTGGCGCAATTAAAATTTGTGACAGTTGAAAATTATTTTTTGAATAATTCACTATAGAAAAGTCAATCCCTGGCGCACATAAAATTTGCGACAGTTGAAAATTATTTTTTGAATAATTTACTATAGAAAAGTCAATCCCTGGCGCAATTAAAATTTGTGACAGTATAAAATTAGTTTTTGAATAATTTACTATAGAAAAGGCAATCCCTGGCGCAATTAAAATTTGTGACAGTTGAAAATTATTTTTTGAATAATTTGCTATAGAAAAGGCAATCCCTGGCGTAATTAAAATTTGCGACAGTATAAAATTAGTTTTTGAATAATTTACTGTAGAAAAGGCAATCCCTGGCGCAATTAAAATTTGTGACAGTTGAAAATTATTTTTTGAATAATTTACTATAGAAAAGTCAATCCCTGGCGCAATTAAAATTTGTGACAGTATAAAATTAGTTTTTGAATAATTTACTATAGAAAAGGCAATCCCTGGCGCAATTAAAATTTGTGACAGTATAAAATTAGTTTTTGAATAATTTACTATAGAAAAGGCAATCCCTGGCGCAATTAAAATTTGTGACAGTATAAAATTAGTTTTTGAAAAATTTACTATATAAAAGGCAATCCCTGGCGCAATTAAAATTTGTGACAGTATAAAATTAGTTTTTGAAAAATTTACTATAGAAAAGGCAATCCCTGGCGTAATTAAAATTTGCGACAGTATAAAATTATTTTTTGAATAATTTACTGTAGAAAAGGCAATCCCTGGCGCAATTAAAATTTGTGACAGTTGAAAATTATTTTTTGAATAATTTACTATAGAAAAGGCAATCCCTGGCGCAATTAAAATTTGTGACAGTTGAAAATTATTTTTTGAATAATTTACTATAGAAAAGTCAATCCCTGGCGCACATAAAATTTGTGACAGTTGAAAATTATTTTTTGAATAATTTACTATAGAAAAGTCAATCCCTGGCGCAAATAAAATTTGTGACAGTATAAAATTAGTTTTTGAATAATTTACTATAGAAAAGGCAATCCCTGGCGCAATTAAAATTTGTGACAGTTGAAAATTAGTTTTTGAATAATTTACTATAGAAAAGGCAATCCCTGGCGCAATTAAAATTTGTGACAGTTGAAAATTATTTTTTGAATAATTTACTATAGAAAAGTCAATCCCTGGCGCAATTAAAATTTGTGACAGTATAAAATTATTTTTTGAATAATTTACTATAGAAAAGTCAATCCCTGGCGCAATTAAAATTTGTGACAGTATAAAATTAGTTTTTGAAAAATTTACTATAGAAAAGGCAATCCCTGGCGTAATTAAAATTTGCGACAGTATAAAATTAGTTTTTGAATAATTTACTGTAGAAAAGGCAATCCCTGGGATATTTAAAATTTGCGACAGTATAAAATTATTTTTTGAATAATTTACTGTAGAAAAGGCAATCCCTGGCGCAATTAAAATTTGTGACAGTATAAAATTAGTTTTTGAATAATTTACTATAGAAAAGGCAATCCCTGGCGCAATTAAAATTTGTGACAGTTGAAAATTATTTTTTGAATAATTTACTATAGAAAAGTCAATCCCTGGCGCACATAAAATTTGCGACAGTTGAAAATTATTTTTTGAATAATTTACTATAGAAAAGTCAATCCCTGGCGCAATTAAAATTTGTGACAGTATAAAATTAGTTTTTGAATAATTTACTATAGAAAAGGCAATCCCTGGCGCAATTAAAATTTGTGACAGTTGAAAATTATTTTTTGAATAATTTACTATAGAAAAGGCAATCCCTGGCGCAATTAAAATTTGTGACAGTTGAAAATTATTTTTTGAATAATTTACTATAGAAAAGGCAATCCCTGGCGCACATAAAATTTGCGACAGTATAAAATTATTTTTTGAATAATTTACTATAGAAAAGTCAATCCCTGGCGTAATTAAAATTTGTGACAGTTGAAAATTAGTTTTTGAATAATTTACTATAGAAAAGGCAATCCCTGGCGCAATTAAAATTTGTGACAGTTGAAAATTAGTTTTTGAATAATTTACTATAGAAAAGGCAATCCCTGGCGCAATTAAAATTTGTGACAGTTGAAAATTATTTTTTGAATAATTTACTATAGAAAAGTCAATCCCTGGCGCAATTAAAATTTGTGACAGTATAAAATTATTTTTTGAATAATTTACTATAGAAAAGTCAATCCATGGCGCAATTAAAATTTGTGACAGTATAAAATTAGTTTTTGAAAAATTTACTATAGAAAAGGCAATCCCTGGCGAAATTAAAATTTGCGACAGTATAAAATTAGTTTTTGAATAATTTACTATAGAAAAGGCAATCCCTGGCGCAATTAAAATTTGTGACAGTTGAAAATTAGTTTTTGAATAATTTACTATAGAAAAGGCAATCCCTGGCGCACATAAAATTTGCGACAGTATAAAATTATTTTTTGAATAATTTACTATAGAAAAGTCAATCCCTGGCGCAATTAAAATTTGTGACAGTATAAAATTATTTTTTGAATAATTTACTATAGAAAAGGCAATCCCTGGCGCACATAAAATTTGCGACAGTATAAAATTATTTTTTGAATAATTTACTATAGAAAAGTCAATCCCTGGCGTAATTAAAATTTGTGACAGTTGAAAATTATTTTTTGAATAATTTACTATAGAAAAGGCAATCCCTGGCGCAATTAAAATTTGCGACAGTATAAAATTATTTTTTGAATAATTTACTATAGAAAAGGCAATCCCTGGCGCACATAAAATTTGCGACAGTATAAAATTAGTTTTTGAAAAATTTACTATATAAAAGGCAATCCCTGGCGCAATTAAAATTTGTGACAGTATAAAATTAGTTTTTGAAAAATTTACTATAGAAAAGGCAATCCCTGGCGTAATTAAAATTTGCGACAGTATAAAATTATTTTTTGAATAATTTACTGTAGAAAAGGCAATCCCTGGCGCAATTAAAATTTGTGACAGTATAAAATTAGTTTTTGAATAATTTACTATAGAAAAGGCAATCCCTGGCGCAATTAAAATTTCTGACAGTTGAAAATTATTTTTTGAATAATTTACTATAGAAAAGTCAATCCCTGGCGCACATAAAATTTGTGACAGTTGAAAATTATTTTTTGAATAATTTACTATAGAAAAGTCAATCCCTGGCGCAATTAAAATTTGTGACAGTATAAAGTTAGTTTTTGAATAATTTACTATAGAAAAGGCAATCCCTGGCGCAATTAAAATTTGTGACAGTTGAAAATTAGTTTTTGAATAATTTACTATAGAAAAGGCAATCCCTGGCGCAATTAAAATTTGTGACAGTTGAAAATTATTTTTTGAATAATTTACTATAGAAAAGTCAATCCCTGGCGCAATTAAAATTTGCGACAGTATAAAATTATTTTTTGAATAATTTACTATAGAAAAGGCAATCCCTGGCGCAATTAAAATTTGCGACAGTTGAAAATTAGTTTTTGAAAAATTTACTATAGAAAAGGCAATCCCTGGCGCAATTAAAATTTGCGACAGTTGAAAATTAGTTTTTGAAAAATTTACTATGGAAAAGGCAATCCCTGGCGTAATTAAAATTTGCGACAGTTGAAAATTAGTTTTTGAATAATTTACTATAGAAAAGGCAATCCCTGGCGCACATAAAATTTGCGACAGTTGAAAATTATTTTTTGAATAATTTACTATAGAAAAGTCAATCCCTGGCGTAATTAAAATTTGTGACAGTTGAAAATTATTTTTTGAATAATTTACTATAGAAAAGTCAATCCCTGGCGTAATTAAAATTTGCGACAGTTGAAAATTAGTTTTTGAATAATTTACTATAGAAAAGGCAATCCCTGGCGCACATAAAATTTGCGACAGTTGAAAATTATTTTTTGAATAATTTACTATAGAAAAGGCAATCCCTGGCGCACATAAAATTTGCGACAGTATAAAATTATTTTTTGAATAATTTACTATAGAAAAGTCAATCCCTGGCGCAATTAAAATTTGCGACAGTATAAAATTATTTTTTGAATAATTTACTATAGAAAAGGCAATCCCTGGCGCAATTAAAATTTGTGACAGTTGAAAATTAGTTTTTGAATAATTTACTATAGAAAAGTCAATCCCTGGCGCAATTAAAATTTGTGACAGTTGCAAATTATTTTTTGAATAATTTACTATAGAAAAGGCAATCCCTGGCGCAATTAAAATTTGTGACAGTTGAAAATTATTTTTTGAATAATTTACTATAGAAAAGTCAATCCCTGGCGTAATTAAAATTTGTGACAGTTGAAAATTATTTTTTGAAAAATTTACTATAGAAAAGTCAATCCCTGGCGTAATTAAAATTTGTGACAGTTGAAAATTATTTTTTGAATAATTTACTATAGAAAAGTCAATCCCTGGCGCAATTAAAATTTGCGACAGTATAAAATTATTTTTTGAATAATTTACTATAGAAAAGTCAATCCCTGGCGCAATTAAAATTTGCGACAGTATAAAATTATTTTTTGAATAATTTACTATAGAAAAGGCAATCCCTGGCGCAATTAAAATTTGTGACAGTTGAAAATTATTTTTTGAATAATTTACTATAGAAAAGTCAATCCCTGGCGTAATTAAAATTTGTGACAGTTGAAAATTATTTTTTGAATAATTTACTATAGAAAAGTCAATCCCTGGCGCAATTAAAATTTGCGACAGTATAAAATTATTTTTTGAATAATTTACTATAGAAAAGGCAATCCCTGGCGCACATAAAATTTGCGACAGTATAAAATTATTTTTTGAATAATTTACTATAGAAAAGTCAATCCCTGGCGCAATTAAAATTTGTGACAGTATAAAATTAGTTTTTGAATAATTTACTATAGAAAAGGCAATCCCTGGCGTAATTAAAATTTGTGACAGTATAAAATTATTTTTTGAATAATTTACTATATAAAAGGCAATCCCTGGCGCAATTAAAATTTGTGACAGTATAAAATTATTTTTTGAATAATTTACTATAGAAAAGGCAATCCCTGGCGTAATTAAAATTTGCGACAGTATAAAATTATTTTTTGAATAATTTACTATAGAAAAGTCAATCCCTGGCGTAATTAAAATTTGTGACAGTTGAAAATTATTTTTTGAATAATTTACTATATAAAAGGCAATCCCTGGCGTAATTAAAATTTGCGACAGTATAAAATTAGTTTTTGAATAATTTACTATAGAAAAGTCAATCCCTGGCGTAATTAAAATTTGCGACAGTATAAAATTAGTTTTTGAATAATTTACTATAGAAAAGTCAATCCCTGGCGCAATTAAAATTTGTGACAGTATAAAATTATTTTTTGAATAATTTACTATAGAAAAGTCAATCCCTGGCGCACATAAAATTTGCGACAGTTGAAAATTAGTTTTTGAAAAATTTACTATAGAAAAGGCAATCCCTGGCGCACATAAAATTTGCGACAGTATAAAATTATTTTTTGAATAATTTACTATAGAAAAGTCAATCCCTGGCGTAATTAAAATTTGTGACAGTTGAAAATTATTTTTTGAATAATTTACTATAGAAAAGGCAATCCCTGGCGCACATAAAATTTGCGACAGTATAAAATTATTTTTTGAATAATTTACTATAGAAAAGTCAATCCCTGGCGTAATTAAAATTTGTGACAGTTGAAAATTATTTTTTGAATAATTTACTATAGAAAAGTCAATCCCTGGCGTAATTAAAATTTGCGACAGTTGAAAATTAGTTTTTGAATAATTTACTATAGAAAAGGCAATCCCTGGCGCACATAAAATTTGCGACAGTTGAAAATTATTTTTTGAATAATTTACTATAGAAAAGGCAATCCCTGGCGCACATAAAATTTGCGACAGTATAAAATTATTTTTTGAATAATTTACTATAGAAAAGTCAATCCCTGGCGCAATTAAAATTTGTGACAGTTGAAAATTATTTTTTGAATAATTTACTATAGAAAAGGCAATCCCTGGCGTAATTAAAATTTGCGACAGTAAAAAATTAGTTTTTGAATAATTTACTATAGAAAAGTCAATCCCTGGCGCAATTAAAATTTGTGACAGTTGAAAATTATTTTTTGAATAATTTACTATAGAAAAGTCAATCCCTGGCGCAATTAAAATTTGTGACAGTATAAAATTAGTTTTTGAATAATTTACTATAGAAAAGGCAATCCCTGGCGTAATTAAAATTTGTGACAGTATAAAATTATTTTTTGAATAATTTACTATATAAAAGGCAATCCCTGGCGCAATTAAAATTTGTGACAGTATAAAATTATTTTTTGAATAATTTACTATAGAAAAGGCAATCCCTGGCGTAATTAAAATTTGCGACAGTATAAAATTATTTATTGAATAATTTACTATAGAAAAGTCAATCCCTGGCGCACATAAAATTTGCGACAGTATAAAATTATTTTTTGAATAATTTACTATAGAAAAGGCAATCCCTGGCGCACATAAAATTTGCGACAGTATAAAATTATTTTTTGAATAATTTACTATAGAAAAGTCAATCCCTGGCGCAATTAAAATTTGTGACAGTATAAAATTATTTTTTGAATAATTTACTATAGAAAAGGCAATCCCTGGCGTAATTAAAATTTGCGACAGTAAAAAATTAGTTTTTGAATAATTTACTATAGAAAAGTCAATCCCTGGCGTAATTAAAATTTGCGACAGTATAAAATTAGTTTTTGAATAATTTACTATAGAAAAGTCAATCCCTGGCGCAATTAAAATTTGCGACAGTTGAAAATTAGTTTTTGAATAATTTACTATAGAAAAGGCAATCCCTGGCGTAATTAAAATTTGCGACAGTAAAAAATTATTTTTTGAATAATTTACTATAGAAAAGGCAATCCCTGGCGTAAATAAAATTTGCGACAGTAAAAAATTATTTTTTGAATAATTTACTATAGAAAAGGCAATCCCTGGCGCACATAAAATTTGCGACAGTATAAAATTATTTTTTGAATAATTTACTATAGAAAAGTCAATCCCTGGCGCAATTAAAATTTGTGACAGTATAAAATTAGTTTTTGAATAATTTACTATAGAAAAGGCAATCCCTGGCGTAATTAAAATTTGCGACAGTAAAAAATTAGTTTTTGAATAATTTACTATAGAAAAGGCAATCCCTGGCGCACATAAAATTTGCGACAGTATAAAATTATTTTTTGAATAATTTACTATAGAAAAGGCAATCCCTGGCGCAATTAAAATTTGCGACAGTATAAAATTATTTTTTGAATAATTTACTATAGAAAAGGCAATCCCTGGCGCACATAAAATTTGCGACAGTATAAAATTATTTTTTGAATAATTTACTATAGAAAAGTCAATCCCTGGCGCAATTAAAATTTGCGACAGTATAAAATTATTTTTTGAATAATTTACTATAGAAAAGGCAATCCCTGGCGCACATAAAATTTGCGACAGTATAAAATTATTTTTTGAATAATTTACTATAGAAAAGGCAATCCCTGGCGCACATAAAATTTGCGACAGTATAAAATTATTTTTTGAATAATTTACTATAGAAAAGTCAATCCCTGGCGCAATTAAAATTTGCGACAGTATAAAATTATTTTTTGAATAATTTACTATAGTAAAGGCAATCCCTGGCGCAATTAAAATTTGTGACAGTTGAAAATTAGTTTTTGAATAATTTACTATAGAAAAGTCAATCCCTGGCGCAATTAAAATTTGTGACAGTTGAAAATTATTTTTTGAATAATTTACTATAGAAAAGGCAATCCCTGGCGCAATTAAAATTTGTGACAGTTGAAAATTATTTTTTGAATAATTTACTATAGAAAAGTCAATCCCTGGCGTAATTAAAATTTGTGACAGTTGAAAATTATTTTTTGAATAATTTACTATAGAAAAGTCAATCCCTGGCGTAATTAAAATTTGTGACAGTTGAAAATTATTTTTTGAATAATTTACTATAGAAAAGTCAATCCCTGGCGCACATAAAATTTGCGACAGTATAAAATTATTTTTTGAATAATTTACTATAGAAAAGGCAATCCCTGGCGTAATTAAAATTTGCGACAGTATAAAATTATTTTTTGAATAATTTACTATAGAAAAGTCAATCCCTGGCGTATTTAAAATTTGCGACAGTATAAAATTATTTTTTGAATAATTTACTATAGAAAAGTCAATCCCTGGCGCAATTAAAATTTGTGACAGTATAAAATTATTTTTTGAATAATTTACTATATAAAAGGCAATCCCTGGCGTAATTAAAATTTGCGACAGTATAAAATTAGTTTTTGAATAATTTACTATAGAAAAGTCAATCCCTGGCGTAATTAAAATTTGTGACAGTTGAAAATTATTTTTTGAATAATTTACTATAGAAAAGTCAATCCCTGGGATATTTAAAATTTGCGACAGTATAAAATTAGTTTTTGAATAATTTACTATAGAAAAGGCAATCCCTGGCGCACATAAAATTTGCGACAGTATAAAATTATTTTTTGAATAATTTACTATAGAAAAGTCAATCCCTGGCGCAATTAAAATTTGTGACAGTATAAAATTAGTTTTTGAATAATTTACTATAGAAAAGGCAATCCCTGGCGCAATTAAAATTTGTGACAGTTGAAAATTATTTTTTGAATAATTTACTATAGAAAAGGCAATCCCTGGCGCACATAAAATTTGCGACAGTATAAAATTATTTTTTGAATAATTTACTATAGAAAAGTCAATCCCTGGCGCAATTAAAATTTGCGACAGTATAAAATTATTTTTTGAATAATTTACTATAGAAAAGTCAATCCCTGGCGCAATTAAAATTTGCGACAGTAAAAAATTATTTTTTGAATAATTTACTATAGAAAAGGCAATCCCTGGCGCAATTAAAATTTGTGACAGTATAAAATTAGTTTTTGAATAATTTACTATAGAAAAGGCAATCCCTGGCGCAATTAAAATTTGTGACCGTTGAAAATTATTTTTTGAATAATTTACTATAGAAAAGGCAATCCCTGGCGCACATAAAATTTGCGACAGTATAAAATTATTTTTTGAATAATTTACTATAGAAAAGTCAATCCCTGGCGCAATTAAAATTTGCGACAGTATAAAATTATTTTTTGAATAATTTACTATAGAAAAGTCAATCCCTGGCGCAATTAAAATTTGCGACAGTAAAAAATTATTTTTTGAATAATTTACTATAGAAAAGGCAATCCCTGGCGCAATTAAAATTTGTGACAGTTGAAAATTAGTTTTTGAAAAATTTACTATAGAAAAGGCAATCCCTGGCGCACATAAAATTTGCGACAGTATAAAATTATTTTTTGAATAATTTACTACAGAAAAGTCAATCCCTGGCGCAATTAAAATTTGTGACAGTATAAAATTAGTTTTTGAATAATTTACTATAGAAAAGGCAATCCCTGGCGCAATTAAAATTTGTGACAGTATAAAATTATTTTTTGAATAATTTACTATAGAAAAGGCAATCCCTGGCGCAATTAAAATTTGCGACAGTAAAAAATTATTTTTTGAATAATTTACTATAGAAAAGGCAATCCCTGGCGTAATTAAAATTTGTGACAGTATAAAATTATTTTTTGAATAATTTACTATAGAAAAGGCAATCCCTGGCGCACATAAAATTTGCGACAGTATAAAATTATTTTTTGAATAATTTACTATAGAAAAGGCAATCCCTGGCGTAATTAAAATTTGCGACAGTATAAAATTATTTTTTGAATAATTTACTATAGAAAAGTCAATCCCTGGCGCAATTAAAATTTGCGACAGTATAAAATTATTTTTTGAATAATTTACTATAGAAAAGTCAATCCCTGGCGTATTTAAAATTTGCGACAGTATAAAATTAGTTTTTGAATAATTTACTATAGAAAAGTCAATCCCTGGCGCAATTAAAATTTGTGACAGTATAAAATTATTTTTTGAATAATTTACTATATAAAAGGCAATCCCTGGCGTAATTAAAATTTGCGACAGTATAAAATTAGTTTTTGAATAATTTACTATAGAAAAGTCAATCCCTGGCGTAATTAAAATTTGTGACAGTTGAAAATTATTTTTTGAATAATTTACTATAGAAAAGGCAATCCCTGGCGCAATTAAAATTTGTGACAGTATAAAATTATTTTTTGAATAATTTACTATAGAAAAGGCAATCCCTGGGATATTTAAAATTTGCGACAGTATAAAATTAGTTTTTGAAAAATTTACTATATAAAAGGCAATCCCTGGGATATTTAAAATTTGCGACAGTAGAAAATTATTTTTTGAATAATTTACTATAGAAAAGGCAATCCCTGGGATATTTAAAATTTGCGACAGTAGAAAATTATTTTTTGAATAATTTACTATAGAAAAGGCAATCCCTGGCGCAATTAAAATTTGTGACAGTTGAAAATTATTTTTTGAATAATTTACTATAGAAAAGGCAATCCCTGGCGTAATTAAAATTTGCGACAGTATAAAATTAGTTTTTGAAAAATTTACTATAGAAAAGTCAATCCCTGGCGCAATTAAAATTTGTGACAGTATAAAATTATTTTTTGAATAATTTACTATAGAAAAGTCAATCCCTGGCGCAATTAAAATTTGTGACAGTTGAAAATTACTTTTTGAATAATTTACTATAGAAAAGGCAATCCCTGGCGCAATTAAAATTTGTGACAGTTGAAAATTAGTTTTTGAATAATTTACTATAGAAAAGTCAATCCCTGGCGCACATAAAATTTGCGACAGTATAAAATTAGTTTTTGAAAAATTTACTATATAAAAGGCAATCCCTGGGATATTTAAAATTTGCGACAGTAGAAAATTATTTTTTGAATAATTTACTATAGAAAAGGCAATCCCTGGCGTAATTAAAATTTGCGACAGTATAAAATTAGTTTTTGAAAAATTTACTATAGAAAAGTCAATCCCTGGCGCACATAAAATTTGCGACAGTATAAAATTATTTTTTGAATAATTTACTATAGAAAAGTCAATCCCTGGCGCAATTAAAATTTGTGACAGTATAAAATTAGTTTTTGAATAATTTACTATAGAAAAGGCAATCCCTGGCGCAATTAAAATTTGTGACAGTTGAAAATTATTTTTTGAATAATTTACTATAGAAAAGGCAATCCCTGGCGCACATAAAATTTGCGACAGTATAAAATTATTTTTTGAATAATTTACTATAGAAAAGTCAATCCCTGGCGCAATTAAAATTTGCGACAGTATAAAATTATTTTTTGAATAATTTACTATAGAAAAGTCAATCCCTGGCGCAATTAAAATTTGCGACAGTAAAAAATTATTTTTTGAATAATTTACTATAGAAAAGGCAATCCCTGGCGCAATTAAAATTTGTGACAGTATAAAATTAGTTTTTGAATAATTTACTATAGAAAAGGCAATCCCTGGCGCAATTAAAATTTGTGACCGTTGAAAATTATTTTTTGAATAATTTACTATAGAAAAGGCAATCCCTGGCGCACATAAAATTTGCGACAGTATAAAATTATTTTTTGAATAATTTACTATAGAAAAGTCAATCCCTGGCGCAATTAAAATTTGCGACAGTATAAAATTATTTTTTGAATAATTTACTATAGAAAAGTCAATCCCTGGCGCAATTAAAATTTGCGACAGTAAAAAATTATTTTTTGAATAATTTACTATAGAAAAGGCAATCCCTGGCGCAATTAAAATTTGTGACAGTTGAAAATTAGTTTTTGAAAAATTTACTATAGAAAAGGCAATCCCTGGCGCACATAAAATTTGCGACAGTATAAAATTATTTTTTGAATAATTTACTACAGAAAAGTCAATCCCTGGCGCAATTAAAATTTGTGACAGTATAAAATTAGTTTTTGAATAATTTACTATAGAAAAGGCAATCCCTGGCGCAATTAAAATTTGTGACAGTATAAAATTATTTTTTGAATAATTTACTATAGAAAAGGCAATCCCTGGCGCAATTAAAATTTGCGACAGTAAAAAATTATTTTTTGAATAATTTACTATAGAAAAGGCAATCCCTGGCGTAATTAAAATTTGTGACAGTATAAAATTATTTTTTGAATAATTTACTATAGAAAAGGCAATCCCTGGCGCACATAAAATTTGCGACAGTATAAAATTATTTTTAGAATAATTTACTATAGAAAAGGCAATCCCTGGCGTAATTAAAATTTGCGACAGTATAAAATTATTTTTTGAATAATTTACTATAGAAAAGTCAATCCCTGGCGCAATTAAAATTTGCGACAGTATAAAATTATTTTTTGAATAATTTACTATAGAAAAGTCAATCCCTGGCGTATTTAAAATTTGCGACAGTATAAAATTAGTTTTTGAATAATTTACTATAGAAAAGTCAATCCCTGGCGCAATTAAAATTTGTGACAGTATAAAATTATTTTTTGAATAATTTACTATATAAAAGGCAATCCCTGGCGTAATTAAAATTTGCGACAGTATAAAATTAGTTTTTGAATAATTTACTATAGAAAAGTCAATCCCTGGCGTAATTAAAATTTGTGACAGTTGAAAATTATTTTTTGAATAATTTACTATAGAAAAGGCAATCCCTGGCGCAATTAAAATTTGTGACAGTATAAAATTATTTTTTGAATAATTTACTATAGAAAAGGCAATCCCTGGGATATTTAAAATTTGCGACAGTATAAAATTAGTTTTTGAAAAATTTACTATATAAAAGGCAATCCCTGGGATATTTAAAATTTGCGACAGTAGAAAATTATTTTTTGAATAATTTACTATAGAAAAGGCAATCCCTGGGATATTTAAAATTTGCGACAGTAGAAAATTATTTTTTGAATAATTTACTATAGAAAAGGCAATCCCTGGCGCAATTAAAATTTGTGACAGTTGAAAATTATTTTTTGAATAATTTACTATAGAAAAGGCAATCCCTGGCGTAATTAAAATTTGCGACAGTATAAAATTAGTTTTTGAAAAATTTACTATAGAAAAGTCAATCCCTGGCGCAATTAAAATTTGTGACAGTATAAAATTATTTTTTGAATAATTTACTATAGAAAAGTCAATCCCTGGCGCAATTAAAATTTGTGACAGTTGAAAATTACTTTTTGAATAATTTACTATAGAAAAGGCAATCCCTGGCGCAATTAAAATTTGTGACAGTTGAAAATTAGTTTTTGAATAATTTACTATAGAAAAGTCAATCCCTGGCGCACATAAAATTTGCGACAGTATAAAATTAGTTTTTGAAAAATTTACTATATAAAAGGCAATCCCTGGGATATTTAAAATTTGCGACAGTAGAAAATTATTTTTTGAATAATTTACTATAGAAAAGGCAATCCCTGGCGTAATTAAAATTTGCGACAGTATAAAATTAGTTTTTGAAAAATTTACTATAGAAAAGTCAATCCCTGGCGCAATTTAAATTTGTGACAGTATAAAATTATTTTTTGAATAATTTACTATAGAAAAGTCAATCCCTGGCGTAATTAAAATTTGTGACAGTATAAAATTATTTTTTGAAAAATTTACTATAGAAAAGGCAATCCCTGGCGTAATTAAAATTTGTGACAGTTGAAAATTATTTTTTGAATAATTTACTATAGAAAAGGCAATCCCTGGCGCACATAAAATTTGCGACAGTAAAAAATTATTTTTTGAATAATTTACTATAGAAAAGTCAATCCCTGGCGCAATTAAAATTTGCGACAGTATAAAATTATTTTTTGAATAATTTACTATAGAAAAGTCAATCCCTGGCGCACATAAAATTTGCGACAGTATAAAATTATTTTTTGAATAATTTACTATAGAAAAGGCAATCCCTGGCGTAATTAAAATTTGTGACAGTATAAAATTATTTTTTGAATAATTTACTATAGAAAAGGCAATCCCTGGCGCACATAAAATTTGCGACAGTATAAAATTATTTTTTGAATAATTTACTATAGAAAAGGCAATCCCTGGCGTAACTAAAATTTGCGACAGTATAAAATTATTTTTTGAATAATTTACTATAGAAAAGTCAATCCCTGGCGCAATTAAAATTTGTGACAGTATAAAATTATTTTTTGAATAATTTACTATAGAAAAGTCAATCCCTGGCGCAATTAAAATTTGTGACAGTATAAAATTATTTTTTGAATAATTTACTATAGAAAAGTCAATCCCTGGCGTAATTAAAATTTGCGACAGTATAAAATTATTTTTTGAATAATTTACTATAGAAAAGTCAATCCCTGGCGTAATTAAAATTTGCGACAGTATAAAATTAGTTTTTGAAAAATTTACTATAGAAAAGTCAATCCCTGGCGCAATTAAAATTTGTGACAGTATAAAATTATTTTTTGAATAATTTACTATAGAAAAGGCAATCCCTGGCGCACATAAAATTTGCGACAGTATAAAATTAGTTTTTGAATAATTTACTATAGAAAAGGCAATCCCTGGGATATTTAAAATTTGCGACAGTATAAAATTAGTTTTTGAAAAATTTACTATATAAAAGGCAATCCCTGGGATATTTAAAATTTGCGACAGTAGAAAATTATTTTTTGAATAATTTACTATAGAAAAGGCAATCCCTGGCGCAATTAAAATTTGTGACAGTTGAAAATTATTTTTTGAATAATTTACTATAGAAAAGTCAATCCCTGGCGTAATTAAAATTTGCGACAGTATAAAATTAGTTTTTGAAAAATTTACTATAGAAAAGTCAATCCCTGGCGCAATTAAAATTTGTGACAGTATAAAATTATTTTTTGAATAATTTACTATAGAAAAGGCAATCCCTGGCGCAATTAAAATTTGTGACAGTTGAAAATTAGTTTTTGAATAATTTACTATAGAAAAGTCAATCCCTGGCGCACATCAAATTTGCGACAGTATAAAATTAGTTTTTGAAAAATTTACTATATAAAAGGCAATCCCTGGGATATTTAAAATTTGCGACAGTAGAAAATTATTTTTTGAATAATTTACTATAGAAAAGGCAATCCCTGGCGTAATTAAAATTTGCGACAGTATAAAATTAGTTTTTGAAAAATTTACTATAGAAAAGTCAATCCCTGGCGCAATTTAAATTTGTGACAGTATAAAATTATTTTTTGAATAATTTACTATAGAAAAGTCAATCCCTGGCGTAATTAAAATTTGTGACAGTATAAAATTATTTTTTGAAAAATTTACTATAGAAAAGGCAATCCCTGGCGTAATTAAAATTTGTGACAGTTGAAAATTATTTTTTGAATAATTTACTATAGAAAAGGCAATCCCTGGCGCACATAAAATTTGCGAAAGTAAAAAATTATTTTTTGAATAATTTACTATAGAAAAGTCAATCCCTGGCGCAATTAAAATTTGCGACAGTATAAAATTATTTTTTGAATAATTTACTATAGAAAAGTCAATCCCTGGCGCACATAAAATTTGCGACAGTATAAAATTATTTTTTGAATAATTTACTATAGAAAAGGCAATCCCTGGCGTAATTAAAATTTGTGACAGTATAAAATTATTTTTTGAATAATTTACTATAGAAAAGGCAATCCCTGGCGCACATAAAATTTGCGACAGTATAAAATTATTTTTTGAATAATTTACTATAGAAAAGGCAATCCCTGGCGTAATTAAAATTTGCGACAGTATAAAATTATTTTTTGAATAATTTACTATAGAAAAGTCAATCCCTGGCGCAATTAAAATTTGTGACAGTATAAAATTATTTTTTGAATAATTTACTATAGAAAAGTCAATCCCTGGCGCAATTAAAATTTGTGACAGTATAAAATTATTTTTTGAATAATTTACTATAGAAAAGTCAATCCCTGGCGTAATTAAAATTTGCGACAGTATAAAATTATTTTTTGAATAATTTACTATAGAAAAGTCAATCCCTGGCGTAATTAAAATTTGCGACAGTATAAAATTAGTTTTTGAAAAATTTACTATAGAAAAGTCAATCCCTGGCGCAATTAAAATTTGTGACAGTATAAAATTATTTTTTGAATAATTTACTATAGAAAAGGCAATCCCTGGCGCACATAAAATTTGCGACAGTATAAAATTAGTTTTTGAATAATTTACTATAGAAAAGGCAATCCCTGGGATATTTAAAATTTGCGACAGTATAAAATTAGTTTTTGAAAAATTTACTATATAAAAGGCAATCCCTGGGATATTTAAAATTTGCGACAGTAGAAAATTATTTTTTGAATAATTTACTATAGAAAAGGCAATCCCTGGCGCAATTAAAATTTGTGACAGTTGAAAATTATTTTTTGAATAATTTACTATAGAAAAGTCAATCCCTGGCGTAATTAAAATTTGCGACAGTATAAAATTATTTTTTGAATAATTTACTATAGAAAAGTCAATCCCTGGGATATTTAAAATTTGCGACAGTATAAAATTAGTTTTTGAAAAATTTACTATATAAAAGGCAATCCCTGGGATATTTAAAATTTGCGACAGTAGAAAATTATTTTTTGAATAATTTACTATAGAAAAGGCAATCCCTGGCGCAATTAAAATTTGTGACAGTTGAAAATTATTTTTTGAATAATTTACTATAGAAAAGGCAATCCCTGGCGCAATTAAAATTTGTGACAGTTGAAAACTATTTTTTGAATAATTTACTATATAAAAGGCAATCCCTGGCGTAATTAAAATTTGCGACAGTATAAAATTAGTTTTTGAATAATTTACTATAGAAAAGGCAATCCCTGAGATATTTAAAATTTGCGACAGTAGAAAATTATTTTTTGAATAATTTACTATAGAAAAGGCAATCCCTGGCGCAATTAAAATTTGTGACAGTTGAAAATTATTTTTTGAATAATTTACTATAGAAAAGGCAATCCCTGGGATATTTAAAATTTGCGACAGTATAAAATTAGTTTTTGAATATTTTACTATAGAAAAGTCAATCCCTGGCGTAATTAAAATTTGTGACAGTATAAAATTATTTTTTGAATAATTTACTATAGAAAAGGCAATCCCTGGCGCACATAAAATTTGCGACAGTATAAAATTATTTTTTGAATAATTTACTATATAAAAGGCAATCCCTGGCGTAATTAAAATTTGCGACAGTATAAAATTAGTTTTTGAATAATTTACTATAGAAAAGGCAATCCCTGGCGTAATTAAAATTTGTGACAGTTGAAAATTATTTTTTGAATAATTTACTATAGAAAAGGCAATCCCTGGCGCACATAAAATTTGCGACAGTAAAAAATTATTTTTTGAATAATTTACTATAGAAAAGTCAATCCCTGGCGCACATAAAATTTGCGACAGTATAAAATTATTTTTTGAATAATTTACTATAGAAAAGGCAATCCCTGGCGTAATTAAAATTTGCGACAGTATAAAATTATTTTTTGAATAATTTACTATAGAAAAGTCAATCCCTGGCGTAATTAAAATTTGTGACAGTATAAAATTATTTTTTGAAAAATTTACTATAGAAAAGGCAATCCCTGGCGCAATTAAAATTTGCGACAGTATAAAATTATTTTTTGAATAATTTACTATAGAAAAGGCAATCCCTGGCGTAATTAAAATTTGCGACAGTAGAAAATTATTTTTTGAATAATTTACTATAGAAAAGGCAATCCCTGGGATATTTAAAATTTGCGACAGTATAAAATTATTTTTTGAATAATTTACTATAGAAAAGGCAATCCCTGGCGCACATAAAATTTGCGACAGTAAAAAATTATTTTTTGAATAATTTACTATAGAAAAGTCAATCCCTGGCGCAATTAAAATTTGTGACAGTATAAAATTAGTTTTTGAAAAATTTACTATATAAAAGGCAATCCCTGGCGTAATTAAAATTTGTGACAGTATAAAATTATTTTTTGAATAATTTACTATAGAAAAGGCAATCCCTGGCGCACATAAAATTTGCGACAGTAAAAAATTATTTTTTGAATAATTTACTATAGAAAAGGCAATCCCTGGCGTAATTAAAATTTGTGACAGTATAAAATTATTTTTGAAAAATTTACTATAGAAAAGGCAATCCCTGGCGCAATTAAAATTTGCGACAGTAGAAAATTATTTTTTGAATAATTTACTATAGAAAAGGCAATCCCTGGCGTAATTAAAATTTGCGACAGTATAAAATTATTTTTTGAATAATTTACTATAGAAAAGTCAATCCCTGGCGCAATTAAAATTTGCGACAGTATAAAATTATTTTTTGAATAATTTACTATAGAAAAGTCAATCCCTGGCGCAATTAAAATTTGCGACAGTATAAAATTATTTTTTGAATAATTTACTATAGAAAAGTCAATCCCTGGCGCACATAAAATTTGCGACAGTATAAAATTATTTTTTGAAAAATTTACTATATAAAAGGCAATCCCTGGCGTAATTAAAATTTGCGACAGTATAAAATTATTTTTTGAATAATTTACTATAGAAAAGTCAATCCCTGGCGCAATTAAAATTTGCGACAGTATAAAATTAGTTTTTGAAAAATTTACTATATAAAAGTCAATCCCTGGCGTAATTAAAATTTGCGACAGTATAAAATTATTTTTTGAATAATTTACTATAGAAAAGGCAATCCCTGGCGCAATTAAAATTTGTGACAGTATAAAATTAGTTTTTGAAAAATTTACTATATAAAAGGCAATCCCTGGCGTAATTAAAATTTGCGACAGTATAAAATTATTTTTTGAATAATTTACTATAGAAAAGGCAATCCCTGGCGCAATTAAAATTTGTGACAGTATAAAATTATTTTTTGAATAATTTACTATAGAAAAGGCAATCCCTGGCGCACATAAAATTTGCGACAGTATAAAATTAGTTTTTGAATAATTTACTATAGAAAAGGCAATCCCTGGCGCACATAAAATTTGCGACAGTATAAAATTATTTTTTGAATAATTTACTATAGAAAAGGCAATCCCTGGCGTAATTAAAATTTGCGACAGTATAAAATTAGTTTTTGAAAAATTTACTATAGAAAAGTCAATCCCTGGCGCAATTAAAATTTGTGACAGTATAAAATTATTTTTTGAATAATTTACTATAGAAAAGTCAATCCCTGGCGCAATTAAAATTTGTGACAGTTGAAAATTATTTTTTGAATAATTTACTATAGAAAAGGCAATCCCTGGCGCAATTAAAATTTGTGACAGTATAAAATTATTTTTTGAATAATTTACTATAGAAAAGGCAATCCCTGGCGCACATAAAATTTGCGACAGTATAAAATTATTTTTTGAATAATTTACTATAGAAAAGGCAATCCCTGGCGTAATTAAAATTTGCGACAGTAAAAAATTATTTTTTGAATAATTTACTATAGAAAAGTCAATCCCTGGCGTAATTAAAATTTGCGACAGTATAAAATTATTTTTTGAATAATTTACTATAGAAAAGGCAATCCCTGGCGCACATAAAATTTGCGACAGTAAAAAATTATTTTTTGAATAATTTACTATAGAAAAGGCAATCCCTGGCGTAATTAAAATTTGTGACAGTATAAAATTATTTTTTGAATAATTTACTATAGAAAAGGCAATCCCTGGCGTAATTAAAATTTGCGACAGTATAAAATTAGTTTTTGAATAATTTACTATAGAAAAGTCAATCCCTGGCGCAATTAAAATTTGTGACAGTTGAAAATTATTTTTTGAATAATTTACTATAGAAAAGGCAATCCCTGGCGCACATAAAATTTGCGACAGTAGAAAATTATTTTTTGAATAATTTACTATAGAAAAGGCAATCCCTGGGATATTTAAAATTTGTGACAGTTGAAAATTATTTTTTGAATAATTTACTATAGAAAAGTCAATCCCTGGCGCAATTAAAATTTGCGACAGTAGAAAATTATTTTTTGAATAATTTACTATAGAAAAGGCAATCCCTGGCGCACATAAAATTTGCGACAGTAAAAAATTAGTTTTTGAATAATTTACTATAGAAAAGGCAATCCCTGGCGCAATTAAAATTTGTGACAGTTGAAAATTATTTTTTGAATAATTTACTATATAAAAGGCAATCCCTGGGAAATTTAAAATTTGCGACAGTATAAAATTAGTTTTTGAAAAATTTACTATATAAAAGGCAATCCCTGGGATATTTAAAATTTGTGACAGTTGAAAATTAGTTTTTGAAAAATTTACTATAGAAAAGGCAATCCCTGGCGCACATAAAATTTGTGACAGTTGAAAATTATTTTTTGAATAATTTACTATAGAAAAGTCAATCCCTGGCGCAATTAAAATTTGCGACAGTATAAAATTATTTTTTGAATAATTTACTATAGAAAAGTCAATCCCTGGCGCAATTAAAATTTGTGACAGTATAAAATTAGTTTTTGAATAATTTACTATATAAAAGGCAATCCCTGGGATATTTAAAATTTGCGACAGTATAAAATTAGATTTTGAATAATTTACTATAGAAAAGGCAATCCCTGGGATATTTAAAATTTGCGACAGTTGAAAATTATTTTTTGAATAATTTACTATAGAAAAGTCAATCCCTGGCGCACATAAAATTTGCGACAGTATAAAATTATTTTTTGAAAAATTTACTATAGAAAAGGCAATCCCTGGCGCAATTAAAATTTGTGACAGTTGAAAATTATTTTTTGAATAATTTACTATAGAAAAGGCAATCCCTGGGATATTTAAAATTTGTGACAGTTGAAAATTATTTTTTGAATAATTTACTATAGAAAAGGCAATCCCTGGCGCAATTAAAATTTGTGACAGTAGAAAATTATTTTTTGAATAATTTACTATAGAAAAGGCAATCCCTGGGATATTTAAAATTTGCGACAGTATAAAATTAGTTTTTGAATAATTTACTATAGAAAAGGCAATCCCTGGCGCACATAAAATTTGCGACAGTATAAAATTAGTTTTTGAATAATTTACTATAGAAAAGGCAATCCCTGGCGCAATTAAAATTTGTGACAGTAGAAAATTAGTTTTTGAATAATTTACTATAGAAAAAGGCAATCCCTGGCGCACATAAAATTTGCGACAGTATAAAATTAGTTTTTGAATAATTTACTATAGAAAAGGCAATCCCTGGCGCACATAAAATTTGCGACAGTATAAAATTATTTTTTGAATAATTTACTATAGAAAAGGCAATCCCTGGCGCACATAAAATTTGCGACAGTTGAAAATTAGTTTTTGAATAATTTACTATAGAAAAGGCAATCCCTGGCGCACATAAAATTTGTGACAGTTGAAAATTATTTTTTGAATAATTTACAATAGAAAAGGCAATCCCTGGGATATTTAAAATTTGCGACAGTATAAAATTAGTTTTTGAATAATTTACTATAGAAAAAGGCAATCCCTGGCGCAATTAAAATTTGTGACAGTAGAAAATTATTTTTTGAATAATTTACTATAGAAAAGGCAATCCCTGGGATATTTAAAATTTGCGACAGTATAAAATTAGTTTTTGAATAATTTACTATAGAAAAGGCAATCCCTGGCGCACATAAAATTTGCGACAGTATAAAATTAGTTTTTGAATAATTTACTATAGAAAAGGCAATCCCTGGCGCAATTAAATTTGTGACAGTAGAAAATTATTTTTTGAATAATTTACTATAGAAAAGGCAATCCCTGGCGCACATAAAATTTGTGACAGTTGAAAATTATTTTTTGAATAATTTACTATAGAAAAGTCAATCCTGGCGCAATTAAAATTTGCGACAGTATAAAATTATTTTTTGAATAATTTACTATAGAAAAGTCAATCCCTGGCGCAATTAAAATTTGTGACAGTATAAAATTAGTTTTTGAATAATTTACTATAGAAAAGGCAATCCCTGGCGCAATTAAAATTTGTGACAGTTGAAAATTATTTTTTGAATAATTTACTATAGAAAAGTCAATCCCTGGCGTAATTAAAATTTGTGACAGTATAAAATTATTTTTTGAATAATTTACTATAGAAAAGGCAATCCCTGGGATATTTAAAATTTGTGACAGTTGAAAATTAGTTTTTGAATAATTTACTATAGAAAAGTCAATCCCTGGGATATTTAAAATTTGCGACAGTATAAAATTAGTTTTTGAATAATTTACTATATAAAAGGCAATCCCTGGGATATTTAAAATTTGCGACAGTATAAAATTAGTTTTTGAATAATTTACTATAGAAAAGGCAATCCCTGGCGTAATTAAAATTTGTGACAGTTGAAAATTATTTTTTGAATAATTTACTATAGAAAAGTCAATCCCTGGCGTAATTAAAATTTGCGACAGTAGAAAATTATTTTTTGAATAATTTACTATAGAAAAGGCAATCCCTGGGATATTTAAAATTTGTGACAGTTGAAAATTAGTTTTTGAATAATTTACTATATAAAAGGCAATCCCTGGGATATTTAAAATTTGCGACAGTATAAAATTAGTTTTTGAATAATTTACTATAGAAAAGGCAATCCCTGGCGTAATTAAAATTTGCGACAGTAGAAAATTATTTTTTGAATAATTTACTATAGAAAAGTCAATCCCTGGCGCAATTAAAATTTGCGACAGTAGAAAATTATTTTTTGAATAATTTACTATAGAAAAGGCAATCCCTGGCGCAATTAAAATTTGTGACAGTTGAAAATTATTTTTTGAATAATTTACTATAGAAAAGGCAATCCCTGGCGCAATTAAAATTTGTGACAGTTGAAAATTATTTTTTGAATAATTTACTATAGAAAAGTCAATCCCTGGCGCAATTAAAATTTGTGACAGTATAAAATTAGTTTTTGAATAATTTACTATAGAAAAGGCAATCCCTGGCGCAATTAAAATTTGTGACAGTTGAAAATTATTTTTTGAATAATTTACTATAGAAAAGGCAATCCCTGGCGCACATAAAATTTGCGACAGTATAAAATTATTTTTTGAATAATTTACTATAGAAAAGGCAATCCCTGGCGTAATTAAAATTTGCGACAGTAGAAAATTATTTTTTGAATAATTTACTATAGAAAAGGCAATCCCTGGGATATTTAAAATTTGCGACAGTATAAAATTATTTTTTGAATAATTTACTATAGAAAAGTCAATCCCTGGCGCAATTAAAATTTGCGACAGTATAAAATTATTTTTTGAATAATTTACTATAGAAAAGTCAATCCCTGGCGCACATAAAATTTGCGACAGTATAAAATTATTTTTTGAATAATTTACTATAGAAAAGTCAATCCCTGGCGCAATTAAAATTTGTGACAGTATAAAATTATTTTTTGAATAATTTACTATAGAAAAGGCAATCCCTGGCGTAATTAAAATTTGCGACAGTATAAAATTATTTTTTGAATAATTTACTATAGAAAAGTCAATCCCTGGCGCAATTAAAATTTGTGACAGTATAAAATTATTTTTTGAATAATTTACTATAGAAAAGGCAATCCCTGGCGTAATTAAAATTTGCGACAGTATAAAATTATTTTTTGAATAATTTACTATAGAAAAGTCAATCCCTGGCGCAATTAAAATTTGTGACAGTATAAAATTAGTTTTTGAATAATTTACTAAAGAAAAGGCAATCCCTGGGATATTTAAAATTTGTGACAGTAAAAAATTATTTTTTGAATAATTTACTATAGAAAAGTCAATCCCTGGCGCACATAAAATTTGCGACAGTATAAAATTATTTTTTGAATAATTTACTATAGAAAAGGCAATCCCTGGCGTAATTAAAATTTGCGACAGTATAAAATTATTTTTTGAATAATTTACTATAGAAAAGTCAATCCCTGGCGCAATTAAAATTTGTGACAGTTGAAAATTATTTTTTGAATAATTTACTATAGAAAAGGCAATCCCTGGCGTAATTAAAATTTGCGACAGTATAAAATTATTTTTTGAATAATTTACTATAGAAAAGTCAATCCCTGGCGCAATTAAAATTTGTGACAGTATAAAATTAGTTTTTGAATAATTTACTATAGAAAAGGCAATCCCTGGGATATTTAAAATTTGTGACAGTTGAAAATTATTTTTTGAATAATTTACTATAGAAAAGTCAATCCCTGGCGCAATTAAAATTTGCGACAGTATAAAATTATTTTTTGAATAATTTACTATAGAAAAGTCAATCCCTGGCGCACATAAAATTTGCGACAGTATAAAATTAGTTTTTGAATAATTTACTATAGAAAAGGCAATCCCTGGCGCACATAAAATTTGTGACAGTATAAAATTATTTTTTGAATAATTTACTATAGAAAAGGCAATCCCTGGCGCAATTAAAATTTGTGACAGTTGAAAATTATTTTTTGAATAATTTACTATAGAAAAGTCAATCCCTGGCGCAATTAAAATTTGCGACAGTATAAAATTATTTTTTGAATAATTTACTATAGAAAAGTCAATCCCTGGCGTAATTAAAATTTGCGACAGTATAAAATTATTTTTTGAATAATTTACTATAGAAAAGTCAATCCCTGGCGCAATTAAAATTTGTGACAGTATAAAATTATTTTTTGAATAATTTACTATAGAAAAGGCAATCCCTGGCGTAATTAAAATTTGCGACAGTATAAAATTATTTTTTGAATAATTTACTATAGAAAAGTCAATCCCTGGCGCAATTAAAATTTGTGACAGTTGAAAATTATTTTTTGAATAATTTACTATAGAAAAGTCAATCCCTGGCGCAATTAAAATTTGCGACAGTATAAAATTATTTTTTGAATAATTTACTATAGAAAAGTCAATCCCTGGCGCACATAAAATTTGCGACAGTATAAAATTATTTTTTGAATAATTTACTATAGAAAAGTCAATCCCTGGCGTAATTAAAATTTGTGACAGTATAAAATTAGTTTTTGAATAATTTACTATAGAAAAGGCAATCCCTGGGATATTTAAAATTTGTGACAGTATAAAATTATTTTTTGAATAATTTACTATAGAAAAGGCAATCCCTGGCGTAATTAAAATTTGCGACAGTATAAAATTAGTTTTTGAAAAATTTACTATATAAAAGGCAATCCCTGGCGTAATTAAAATTTGCGACAGTATAAAATTAGTTTTTTGAAAAATTTACTATAGAAAAGGCAATCCCTGGGATATTTAAAATTTGCGACAGTATAAAATTATTTTTTGAATAATTTACTATATAAAAGGCAATCCCTGGCGCACATAAAATTTGCGACAGTATAAAATTATTTTTTGAATAATTTACTATAGAAAAGGCAATCCCTGGCGTAATTAAAATTTGTGACAGTTGAAAATTATTTTTTGAAAAATTTACTATAGAAAAGGCAATCCCTGGGATATTTAAAATTTGCGACAGTAGAAAATTATTTTTTGAATAATTTACTATAGAAAAGGCAATCCCTGGCGCAATTAAAATTTGTGACAGTATAAAATTATTTTTTGAATAATTTACTATATAAAAGGCAATCCCTGGCGCACATAAAATTTGCGACAGTATAAAATTATGAATAATTTACTATATAAAAGGCAATCCCTGGCGTAATTAAAATTTGCGACAGTTGAAAATTATTTTTTGAATAATTTACTATAGAAAAGGCAATCCCTGGAATATTTAAAATTTGTGACAGTATAAAATTATTTTTTTGAATAATTTACTATAGAAAAGTCAATCCCTGGCGCAATTAAAATTTGCGACAGTATAAAATTATTTTTTTGAATAATTTACTATATAAAAGGCAATCCCTGGCGTAATTAAAATTTGCGACAGTAGAAAATTATTTTTTGAATAATTTACTATAGAAAAGGCAATCCCTGGGATATTTAAAATTTGCGACAGTATAAAATTATTTTTTGAATAATTTACTATAGAAAAGTCAATCCCTGGCGCAATTAAAATTTGCGACAGTATAAAATTATTTTTTGAATAATTTACTATAGAAAAGGCAATCCCTGGCGCACATAAAATTTGCGACAGTATAAAATTAGTTTTTGAAAAATTTACTATATAAAAGGCAATCCCTGGCGTAATTAAAATTTGCGACAGTATAAAATTAGTTTTTGAAAAATTTACTATAGAAAAGGCAATCCCTGGCGCACATAAAATTTGTGACAGTATAAAATTATTTTTTGAATAATTTACTATAGAAAAGTCAATCCCTGGCGTAATTAAAATTTGCGACAGTAGAAAATTATTTTTTGAATAATTTACTATAGAAAAGTCAATCCCTGGCGTAATTAAAATTTGTGGACAGTATAAAATTATTTTTTGAATAATTTACTATAGAAAAGTCAATCCCTGGCGCAATTAAAATTTGTGACAGTTGAAAATTAGTTTTTGAAAAATTTACTATAGAAAAGTCAATCCCTGGCGCAATTAAAATTTGTGACAGTATAAAATTAGTTTTTGAATAATTTACTATAGAAAAGGCAATCCCTGGGATATTTAAAATTTGTGACAGTTGAAAATTATTTTTTGAATAATTTACTATAGAAAAGGCAATCCCTGGCGCACATAAAATTTGCGACAGTTGAAAATTATTTTTTGAATAATTTACTATAGAAAAGGCAATCCCTGGCGCACATAAAATTTGCGACAGTATAAAATTATTTTTTGAAAAATTTACTATAGAAAAGGCAATCCCTGGCGCAATTAAAATTTGTGACAGTATAAAATTATTTTTTGAAAAATTTACTATAGAAAAGGCAATCCCTGGCGCACATAAAATTTGCGACAGTATAAAAATTATTTTTTGAATAATTTACTATAGAAAAGTCAATCCCTGGCGCACATAAAATTTGCGACAGTATAAAATTATTTTTTGAATAATTTACTATAGAAAAGGCAATCCCTGGGATATTTAAAATTTGCGACAGTATAAAATTATTTTTTGAATAATTTACTATAGAAAAGGCAATCCCTGGGATATTTAAAATTTGTGACAGTATAAAATTATTTTTTGAATAATTTACTATAGAAAAGGCAATCCCTGGGATATTTAAAATTTGTGACAGTATAAAATTATTTTTTGAATAATTTACTATAGAAAAGGCAATCCCTGGCGTAATTAAAATTTGCGACAGTATAAAATTATTTTTTGAATAATTTACTATAGAAAAGTCAATCCCTGGCGTAATTAAAATTTGTGACAGTTGAAAATTATTTTTTGAATAATTTACTATAGAAAAGGCAATCCCTGGCGCAATTAAAATTTGTGACAGTATAAAATTATTTTTTGAATAATTTACTATATAAAAGGCAATCCCTGGCGTAATTAAAATTTGTGACAGTTGAAAATTATTTTTTGAATAATTTACTATAGAAAAGGCAATCCTGGCGCACATAAAATTTGCGACAGTATAAAATTATTTTTTGAATAATTTACTATAGAAAAGGCAATCCCTGGCGCACATAAAATTTGCGACAGTATAAAATTATTTTTTGAAAAATTTACTATAGAAAAGGCAATCCCTGGCGTAATTAAAATTTGTGACAGTATAAAATTAGTTTTTGAATAATTTACTATAGAAAAGTCAATCCCTGGCGCAATTAAAATTTGTGACAGTATAAAATTAGTTTTTGAATAATTTACTATAGAAAAGGCAATCCCTGGCGCAATTAAAATTTGCGACAGTATAAAATTATTTTTTGAATAATTTACTATAGAAAAGTCAATCCCTGGCGTAATTAAAATTTGCGACAGTATAAAATTATTTTTTGAATAATTTACTATATAAAAGTCAATCCCTGGCGCAATTAAAATTTGCGACAGTATAAAATTATTTTTTGAATAATTTACTATATAAAAGGCAATCCCTGGCGTAATTAAAATTTGCGACAGTAGAAAATTATTTTTGAATAATTTACTATAGAAAAGGCAATCCCTGGGATATTTAAAATTTGCGACAGTATAAAATTATTTTTTGAAAAATTTACTATATAAAAGGCAATCCCTGGCGCAATTAAAATTTGTGACAGTTGAAAATTATTTTTTGAAAAATTTACTATATAAAGGCAATCCCTGGCGCACATAAAATTTGCGACAGTATAAAATTAGTTTTTGAATAATTTACTATAGAAAAGGCAATCCCTGGGATATTTAAAATTTGCGACAGTATAAAATTATTTTTTGAATAATTTACTATAGAAAAGTCAATCCCTGGCGTAATTAAAATTTGCGACAGTATAAAATTAGTTTTTGAAAAATTTTACTATAGAAAAGTCAATCCCTGGCGCAATTAAAATTTGTGACAGTATAAAATTATTTTTTGAATAATTTACTATAGAAAAGTCAATCCCTGGCGTAATTAAAATTTGTGACAGATGAAAATTATTTTTTGAATAATTTACTATAGAAAAGGCAATCCCTGGCGCAATTAAAATTTGTGACAGTATAAAATTATTTTTTGAATAATTTACTATATAAAAGGCAATTCCCTGGCGCAATTAAAATTTGTGACAGTTGAAAATTATTTTTTGAATAATTTACTATAGAAAAGTCAATCCCTGGCGCAATTAAAATTTGCGACAGTTGAAAATTATTTTTTGAATAATTTACTATATAAAAGGCAATCCCTGGGATATTTAAAATTTGCGACAGTATAAAATTATTTTTTGAATAATTTACTATAGAAAAGGCAATCCCTGGCGCAATTAAAATTTGTGACAGTTGAAAATTATTTTTTGAATAATTTACTATAGAAAAGGCAATCCCTGGCGTAATTAAAATTTGCGACAGTAGAAAATTAGTTTTTTGAAAAATTTACTATAGAAAAGGCAATCCCTGGCGCACATAAAATTTGCGACAGTATAAAATTAGTTTTTGAATAATTTACTATATAAAAGGCAATCCCTGGCGTAATTAAAATTTGCGACAGTATAAAATTATTTTTTGAATAATTTACTATAGAAAAGGCAATCCCTGGCGCAATTAAAATTTGTGACAGTTGAAAATTATTTTTTGAAAAATTTACTATAGAAAAGGCAATCCCTGGCGCACATAAAATTTGCGACAGTATAAAATTAGTTTTTGAATAATTTACTATAGAAAAGTCAATCCCTGGCGCAATTAAAATTTGTGACAGTATAAAATTATTTTTTGAATAATTTACTATAGAAAAGGCAATCCCTGGGATATTTAAAATTTGCGACAGTATAAAATTATTTTTTGAATAATTTACTATAGAAAAGTCAATCCCTGGCGTAATTAAAATTTGTGACAGTATAAAATTATTTTTTGAAAAATTTACTATAGAAAAGGCAATCCCTGGCGCAATTAAAATTTGTGACAGTATAAAATTATTTTTTGAATAATTTACTATAGAAAAGGCAATCCCTGGCGCACATAAAATTTGCGACAGTAAAAAATTAGTTTTTGAATAATTTACTATAGAAAAGTCAATCGCTGGCGTAATTAAAATTTGCGACAGTATAAAATTATTTTTTGAATAATTTACTATAGAAAAGTCAATCCCTGGCGCAATTAAAATTTGTGACAGTTGAAAATTATTTTTTGAATAATTTACTATAGAAAAGGCAATCCCTGGCGCAATTAAAATTTGCGACAGTATAAAATTATTTTTTGAATAATTTACTATAGAAAAGGCAATCCCTGGGATATTTAAAATTTGCGACAGTAGAAAATTATTTTTTGAATAATTTACTATAGAAAAGGCAATCCCTGGCGCACATAAAATTTGCGACAGTAAAAAATTAGTTTTTGAATAATTTACTATAGAAAAGTCAATCCCTGGCGCAATTAAAATTTGTGACAGTATAAAATTAGTTTTTGAATAATTTACTATAGAAAAGGCAATCCCTGGCGCATTTAAAATTTGCGACAGTATAAAATTATTTTTTGAATAATTTACTATAGAAAAGTCAATCCCTGGCGCAATTAAAATTTGCGACAGTAGAAAATTATTTTTTGAATAATTTACTATAGAAAAGGCAATCCCTGGCGTAATTAAAATTTGTGACAGTTGAAAATTATTTTTTGAATAATTTACTATAGAAAAGGCAATCCCTGGCGTAATTAAAATTTGCGACAGTATAAAATTATTTTTTGAATAATTTGCTATAGAAAAGTCAATCCCTGGCGTAATTAAAATTTGCGACAGTATAAAATTATTTTTTGAATAATTTACTATAGAAAAGGCAATCCCTGGGATATTTAAAATTTGCGACAGTATAAAATTATTTTTTGAATAATTTACTATAGAAAAGTCAATCCCTGGCGCAATTAAAATTTGCGACAGTATAAAATTATTTTTTGAATAATTTACTATAGAAAAGGCAATCCCTGGGATATTTAAAATTTGCGACAGTAAAAAATTAGTTTTTGAATAATTTACTATAGAAAAGGCAATCCCTGGGATATTTAAAATTTGCGACAGTAGAAAATTATTTTTTGAAAAATTTACTATAGAAAAGGCAATCCCTGGCGCACATAAAATTTGCGACAGTAAAAAATTAGTTTTTGAATAATTTACTATAGAAAAGTCAATCCCTGGCGCAATTAAAATTTGTGACAGTATAAAATTAGTTTTTGAATAATTTACTATAGAAAAGGCAATCCCTGGCGCAATTAAAATTTGCGACAGTATAAAATTATTTTTTGAATAATTTACTATAGAAAAGTCAATCCCTGGCGTAATTAAAATTTGTGACAGTATAAAATTAGTTTTTGAATAATTTACTATAGAAAAGGCAATCCCTGGGATATTTAAAATTTGCGACAGTAGAAAATTATTTTTTGAATAATTTACTATAGAAAAGGCAATCCCTGGCGCAATTAAAATTTGTGACAGTTGAAAATTATTTTTTGAATAATTTACTATATAAAAGGCAATCCCTGGCGCAATTAAAATTTGCGACAGTACAAAATTATTTTTTGAATAATTTACTATAGAAAAGTCAATCCCTGGCGCAATTAAAATTTGCGACAGTAGAAAATTATTTTTTGAATAATTTACTATAGAAAAGTCAATCCCTGGCGTAATTAAAATTTGCGACAGTTGAAAATTATTTTTTGAATAATTTACTATAGAAAAGTCAATCCCTGGCGCAATTAAAATTTGCGACAGTAGAAAATTATTTTTTGAATAATTTACTATAGAAAAGGCAATCCCTGGCGTAATTAAAATTTGTGACAGTTGAAAATTATTTTTTGAATAATTTACTATAGAAAAGGCAATCCCTGGCGCAATTAAAATTTGCGACAGTATAAAATTATTTTTTGAAAAATTTACTATAGAAAAGGCAATCCCTGGCGCACATAAAATTTGTGACAGTATAAAATTATTTTTTGAATAATTTACTATAGAAAAGTCAATCCCTGGCGCAATTAAAATTTGCGACAGTAGAAAATTATTTTTTGAATAATTTACTATAGAAAAGGCAATCCCTGGCGCACATAAAATTTGCGACAGTATAAAATTATTTTTTGAATAATTTACTATATAAAAGGCAATCCCTGGCGTAATTAAAATTTGCGACAGTATAAAATTAGTTTTTGAATAATTTACTATAGAAAAGTCAATCCCTGGCGCAATTAAAATTTGTGACAGTATAAAATTATTTTTTGAATAATTTACTATAGAAAAGTCAATCCCTGGCGTAATTAAAATTTGTGACAGTATAAAATTATTTTTTGAATAATTTACTATAGAAAAGGCAATCCCTGGCGCAATTAAAATTTGCGACAGTTGAAAATTATTTTTTGAATAATTTACTATAGAAAAGTCAATCCCTGGCGCAATTAAAATTTGCGACAGTATAAAATTAGTTTTTGAAAAATTTACTATAGAAAAGTCAATCCCTGGCGCAATTAAAATTTGTGACAGTATAAAATTAGTTTTTGAATAATTTACTATAGAAAAGGCAATCCCTGGGATATTTAAAATTTGCGACAGTAGAAAATTATTTTTTGAATAATTTACTATAGAAAAGGCAATCCCTGGCGCAATTAAAATTTGTGACAGTTGAAAATTATTTTTTGAATAATTTACTATAGAAAAGTCAATCCCTGGCGCAATTAAAATTTGCGACAGTAGAAAATTATTTTTTGAATAATTTACTATAGAAAAGGCAATCCCTGGCGCACATAAAATTTGCGACAGTATAAAATTATTTTTTTTGAATAATTTACTATATAAAAGGCAATCCCTGGCGTAATTAAAATTTGCGAGAGTATAAAATTAGTTTTTGAATAATTTACTATAGAAAAGTCAATCCCTGGCGCAATTAAAATTTGTGACAGTATAAAATTAGTTTTTGAATAATTTACTATAGAAAAGGCAATCCCTGGGATATTTAAAATTTGCGACAGTAGAAAATTATTTTTGAATAATTTACTATAGAAAAGGCAATCCCTGGCGCAATTAAAATTTGTGACAGTTGAAAATTATTTTTTTGAATAATTTACTATAGAAAAGTCAATCCCTGGCGTAATTAAAATTTGCGACAGTTGAAAATTATTTTTTGAATAATTTACTATAGAAAAGTCAATCCCTGGGATATTTAAAATTTGCGGACAGTTGAAAATTATTTTTTTGAATAATTTACTATAGAAAAGGCAATCCCTGGGATATTTAAAATTTGTGACAGTATAAAATTATTTTTTGAATAATTTACTATAGAAAAGTCAATCCCTGGCGCAATTAAAATTTGCGACAGTATAAAATTATTTTTTGAATAATTTACTATAGAAAAGTCAATCCCTGGCGCAATTAAAATTTGCGACAGTATAAAATTATTTTTGAATAATTTACTATAGAAAAGTCAATCCCTGGCGCAATTAAAATTTGCGACAGTATAAAATTATTTTTGAATAATTTACTATAGAAAGGTCAATCCCTGGCGCAATTAAAATTTGCGACAGTATAAAATTATTTTTTGAATAATTTACTATATAAAAGGCAATCCCTGGCGCAATTAAAATTTGCGACAGTATAAAATTAGTTTTTGAAAAATTTACTATAGAAAAGGCAATCCCTGGCGTAATTAAAATTTGCGACAGTATAAAATTATTTTTGAATAATTTACTATAGAAAAGGCAATCCCTGGGATATTTAAAATTTGTGACAGTATAAAATTATTTTTTGAATAATTTACTATAGAAAAGTCAATCCCTGGCGCAATTAAAATTTGCGACAGTATAAAATTATTTTTTGAATAATTTACTATAGAAAAGCCAATCCCTGGCGCCAATTAAAATTTGTGACAGTTGAAAATTATTTTTTGAATAATTTACTATAGAAAAAGTCAATCCCTGGCGCAATTAAAATTTGTGACAGTATAAAATTAGTTTTGAATAATTTACTATAGAAAAGGCAATCCCTGGCGCAATTAAAATTTGTGACAGTTGAAAATTATTTTTTGAATAATTTACTATAGAAAAGTCAATCCCTGGGATATTTAAAATTTGTGACAGTTGAAAATTATTTTTTGAATAATTTACTATAGAAAAGGCAATCCTGCGTAATTAAAATTTGCGACAGTATAAAATTAGTTTTTGAAAATTTACTATATAAAAGGCAATCCCTGGCGTAATTAAAATTTGCGACAGTATAAAATTAGTTTTGAAAAATTTACTATAGAAAAGGCAATCCCTGGCGTAATTAAAATTTGCGACAGTAAAAAATTATTTTTTGAATAATTTTACTATAGAAAAGGCAATCCCTGGCGCACATAAAATTTGTGACAGTATAAAATTATTTTTTGAATAATTTACTATAGAAAAGTCAATCCCTGCGCAATTAAAATTGCGACAGTAGAAAATTATTTTTTGAATAATTTACTATAGAAAAGGCAATCCCTGGCGCACATAAAATTTGCGACAGTATAAAATTAGTTTTTGAAAAATCTACTATAGAAAAGGCAATCCCTGGCGTAATTAAAATTTGCGACAGTATAAAATTAGTTTTTGAAAATTTACTATAGAAAAGGCAATCCCTGGCGTAATTAAAATTTGCGACAGTTGAAAATTATTTTTGAATAATTTACTATAGAAAAGTCAATCCCTGGCGCAATTAAAATTTGCGACAGTATAAAATTATTTTTTGAATAATTTACTATAGAAAAGGCAATCCCTGGCGTAATTAAAATTTGCGACAGTATAAAATTAGTTTTTGAAAAATTTACTATATAAAAGGCAATCCCTGGCGTAATTAAAATTTGTGACAGTATAAAATTATTTTTTGAATAATTTAATATAGAAAAGGCAATCCCTGGCGCACATAAAATTTGCGACAGTATAAAATTATTTTTTGAATAATTTACTATAGAAAAGTCCAATCCCTGGCGCAATTAAAATTTGTGACAGTATAAAATTATTTTTTGAATAATTTACTATAGAAAAAGTCAATCCCCCTTGCGCAATTAAAATTTGCGACAGTAGAAAATTATTTTTTGAATAATTTACTATAGAAAAGGCAATCCCTGGCGCACATATAAAATTTGCGACAGTATAAAATTAGTTTTTGAAAAAATTACTATAGAAAAGGCAATCCCTGGCGTAATTAAAATTTGTGACAGTATAAAATTAGTTTTTGAATAATTTACTATAGAAAAGGCAATCCCTGGCGTAATTAAAATTTGTGACAGTATAAAATTATTTTTTGAATAATTTACTATATAAAAGGCAATCCCTGGCGTAATTAAATTTGCGACAGTATAAAATTAGTTTTGAATAATTTACTATAGAAAAGTCAATCCCTGGCGCAATTAAAATTTGTGACAGTATAAAATTATTTTTTGAATAATTTACTATAGAAAAGTCAATCCCTGGCGTAATTAAAATTTGTGACAGTATAAAATTATTTTTTGAATAATTTACTATAGAAAAGGCAATCCCTGGCGCAATTAAAATTTGTGACCAGTATAAAATTAGTTTTTGAAAATTTACTATAGAAAAGGCAATCCTGGCGCAATTAAAATTTGTGACAGTATAAAATTAGTTTTTGAAAAATCTTACTATAGAAAAGGCAATCCCTGGCGTATTTAAAATTTGTGACAGTATAAAATTATTTTTTGAATAATTTACTATAGAAAAGTCAATCCCTGGCGCAATTAAAATTTGTGACAGTATAAAATTAGTTTTTGAATAATTTACTATAGAAAAGGCAATCCCTGGGATATTTAAAATTTGTGACAGTTGAAAATTATTTTTTGAATAATTTACTATAGAAAAGTCAATCCCTGGCGCAATTAAAATTTGCGACAGTATAAAATTATTTTTTGAATAATTTACTATAGAAAAGGCAATCCCTGGCGCAATTAAAATTTGTGACAGTATAAAATTAGTTTTTTGAATAATTTACTATAGAAAAGTCAATCCCTGGCGCAATTAAAATTTGCGACAGTATAAAATTATTTTTTGAATAATTTACTATAGAAAAGGCAATCCCTGGCGCAATTAAAATTTGTGACAGTATAAAATTAGTTTTTGAAAAATTTACTATAGAAAAGGCAATCCCTGGCGTAATTAAAATTTGTGACAGTATAAAATTATTTTTTGAATAATTTACTATAGAAAAGGCAATCCCTGGCGCAATTAAAATTTGTGACAGTATAAAATTAGTTTTTGAATAATTTACTATAGAAAAGTCAATCCCTGGCGTAATTAAAATTTGTGACAGTATAAAATTAGTTTTTGAATAATTTACTATAGAAAAGGCAATCCCTGGGATATTTAAAATTTGTGACAGTTGAAAATTATTTTTCGAATAATTTACTATAGAAAAGTCAATCCCTGGCGCAATTAAAATTTGCGACAGTATAAAATTATTTTTGAATAATTTACTATAGAAAAGGCAATCCCTGGGATATTTAAAATTTGTGACAGTATAAAATTATTTTTTGAAAAATTTACTATAGAAAAGGCAATCCCTGGCGCAATTAAAATTTGCGACAGTATAAAAATTATTTTTTGAATAATTTACTATAGAAAAGTCAATCCCTGGCGCAATTAAAATTTGCGACAGTATAAAATTATTTTTTGAATAATTTTACTATATAAAAGGCAATCCCTGGCGCAATTAAAATTTGCGACAGTATAAAATTATTTTTTGAATAATTTACTATAGAAAAGTCAATCCCTGGGATATTTAAAATTTGCGACAGTTGAAAATTATTTTTTGAATAATTTACTATAGAAAAGGCAATCCCTGGGATATTTAAATTTGTGACAGTATAAAATTATTTTTTTGAATAATTTACTATAGAAAAGTCAATCCCTGGCGCAATTAAAATTTGCGACAGTATAAAATTATTTTTTGAATAATTTACTATAGAAAAGTCAATCCCTGGCGCAATTAAAATTTGTGACAGTTGAAAATCTATTTTTGAATAATTTACTATAGAAAAGTCAATCCCTGGCGCAATTAAAATTTGCGACAGTAGAAAATTATTTTTTGAATAATTTACTATAGAAAAGGCAATCCCTGGCGCACATAAAATTTGCGACAGTATAAAATTAGTTTTGAAAAATTTACTATAGAAAAGTCAATCCCTGGCGCAATTAAAATTTGCGACAGTATAAAATTATTTTTTGAATAATTTACTATAGAAAAGTCAATCCCTGGCGCAATTAAAATTTGCGACAGTTGAAAATTATTTTTTGAATAATTTACTATAGAAAAGTCAATCCCTGGCGTCAATTAAAATTTGCGACAGTAAAAAATTAGTTTTTGAAAAATTTACTATATAAAAGGCAATCCCTGGCGTAATTAAAATTTGCGACAGTATAAAATTAGTTTTGAAAATTTACTATAGAAAAGTCAATCCCTGGCGCAATTAAAATTTGCGACAGTATAAAATTATTTTTTTGAATAATTTACTATAGAAAAGGCAATCCCTGGCGCAATTAAAATTTGTGACAGTATAAAATTAGTTTTTGAAAAATTACTATAGAAAAGGCAATCCCTGGCGTAATTAAAATTTGTGACAGTATAAAATTATTTTTTGAATAATTTACTATAGAAAAGGCAATCCCTGGCGCAATTAAAATTTGCGACAGTATAAATTATTTTTTGAATAATTTACTATATAAAAGGGCAATCCCTGGCGCACATAAAATTTGCGACAGTATAAAATTATTTTTTGATAATTTACTATATAAAAGGCAATCCCTGGCGCACATAAAATTTGCGACAGTATAAAATTATTTTTTGAATAATTTACTATAGAAAAGTCAATCCCTGGCGCAATAAAATTTGTGACAGTATAAAATTATTTTTTGAATAATTTACTATAGAAAAGGCAATCCCTGGGATATTTAAAATTTGCGACAGTAGAAATTATTTTTTGAATAATTTACTATAGAAAAGGCAATCCCTGGCGCACATAAAATTTGCGACAGTAAAAAATTAGTTTTTGAAAAATTTACTATATAAAAGGCAATCCCTGGCGTAATTAAATTTGTGACAGTTGAAAATTATTTTTGAATAATTTACTATAGAAAAGTCAATCCCTGGCGTAATTAAAATTTGTGACAGTATAAAATTAGTTTTTGAAAAATTTACTATAGAAAAGGCAATCCCTGGCGCAATTAAAATTTGTGACAGTTGAAAATTATTTTTTGAATAATTTACTATAGAAAAGTCAATCCCTGGCGTAATTAAAATTTGTGACAGTATAAAATTATTTTTTGATAATTTTACTATATAAAAGGCAATCCCTGGCGCAATTAAAATTTGTGACAGTTGAAAATTATTTTTTGAAAAATTTACTATAGAAAAGGCAATCCCTGGCGCACATAAAATTTGCGACAGTATAAAATTATTTTTTGAATAATTTACTATAGAAAAGGCAATCCCTGGGATATTTAAAATTTGTGACAGTATAAAATTATTTTTTGAATAATTTACTATAGAAAAGGCAATCCCTGGCGTAATTAAAATTTGCGACAGTATAAAATTAGTTTTTGAAAAATTTACTATATAAAAGGCAATCCCTGGCGTAATTAAAATTTGCGACAGTATAAAATTATTTTTTGAATAATTTACTATAGAAAAGGCAATCCCTGGCGTAATTAAAATTTGCGACAGTATAAAATTATTTTTTGAATAATTTACTATATAAAAGGCAATCCCTGGGATATTTAAAATTTGCGACAGTATAAAATTATTTTTTGATTAATTTACTATAGAAAAGGCAATCCCTGGCGTAATTAAAATTTGTGACAGTTGAAAATTATTTTTTGAATAATTTACTATATAAAAGGCAATCCCTGGCGCACATAAAATTTGCGACAGTATAAAATTATTTTTTGAATAATTTACTATATAAAAGGCAATCCCTGGGATATTTAAAATTTGTGACAGTATAAAATTATTTTTTGAATAATTTACTATAGAAAAGGCAATCCCTGGCGTAATTAAAATTTGCGACAGTATAAAATTATTTTTTGAATAATTTACTATAGAAAAGGCAATCCCTGGCGCACATAAAATTTGCGACAGTTGAAAATTATTTTTTGAATAATTTACTATAGAAAAGGCAATCCCTGGCGCACATAAAATTTGCGACAGTATAAAATTATTTTTTGAATAATTTACTATAGAAAAGGCAATCCCTGGGATATTTAAAATTTGTGACAGTATAAAATTATTTTTTGAATAATTTACTATAGAAAAGGCAATCCCTGGCGTAATTAAAATTTGCGACAGTATAAAATTAGTTTTTGAAAAATTTACTATATAAAAGGCAATCCCTGGGATATTTAAAATTTGTGACAGTATAAAATTATTTTTTGAATAATTTACTATAGAAAAGGCAATCCCTGGCGTAATTAAAATTTCCGACAGTACAAAATTATTTTTTGAATAATTTACTATATAAAAGGCAATCCCTGGGATATTTAAAATTTGCGACAGTATAAAATTATTTTTTGAATAATTTACTATAGAAAAGGCAATCCCTGGCGCAATTAAAATTTGTGACAGTTGAAAATTATTTTTTGAATAATTTACTATATAAAAGGCAATCCCTGGCGCACATAAAATTTGCGACAGTATAAAATTATTTTTTGAATAATTTACTATAGAAAAGGCAATCCCTGGGATATTTAAAATTTGTGACAGTATAAAATTATTTTTTGAATAATTTACTATAGAAAAGGCAATCCCTGGGATATTTAAAATTTGTGACAGTATAAAATTATTTTTTGAATAATTTACTATAGAAAAGGCAATCCCTGGCGTAATTAAAATTTGCGACAGTATAAAATTAGTTTTTGAAAAATTTACTATATAAAAGGCAATCCCTGGCGTAATTAAAATTTGCGACAGTATAAAATTAGTTTTTGAAAAATTTACTATAGAAAAGGCAATCCCTGGGATATTTAAAATTTGCGACAGTATAAAATTATTTTTTGAATAATTTACTATATAAAAGGCAATCCCTGGCGCACATAAAATTTGCGACAGTATAAAATTATTTTTTGAATAATTTACTATATAAAAGGCAATCCCTGGCGCACATAAAATTTGCGACAGTATAAAATTATTTTTTGAATAATTTACTATAGAAAAGTCAATCCCTGGCGCAATTAAAATTTGTGACAGTATAAAATTATTTTTTGAATAATTTACTATAGAAAAGTCAATCCCTGGCGCAATTAAAATTTGCGACAGTAGAAAATTATTTTTTGAATAATTTACTATAGAAAAGGCAATCCCTGGCGCACATAAAATTTGCGACAGTAAAAAATTAGTTTTTGAAAAATTTACTATATAAAAGGCAATCCCTGGCGTAATTAAAATTTGTGACAGTTGAAAATTATTTTTTGAATAATTTACTATAGAAAAGTCAATCCCTGGCGTAATTAAAATTTGTGACAGTATAAAATTAGTTTTGAAAAATTTACTATAGAAAAGGCAATCCCTGGCGCAATTAAAATTTGCGACAGTAGAAAATTATTTTTTGAATAATTTACTATAGAAAAGTCAATCCCTGGCGCAATTAAAATTTGTGACAGTATAAAATTATTTTTTGAATAATTTACTATAGAAAAGTCAATCCCTGGGATATTTAAAATTTGTGACAGTATAAAATTATTTTTTGAATAATTTACTATAGAAAAGGCAATCCCTGGCGTAATTAAAATTTGCGACAGTATAAAATTAGTTTTTGAAAAATTTACTATATAAAAGGCAATCCCTGGGATATTTAAAATTTGCGACAGTATAAAATTATTTTTTGAATAATTTACTATAGAAAAGGCAATCCCTGGGATATTTAAAATTTGTGACAGTATAAAATTATTTTTTGAATAATTTACTATAGAAAAGGCAATCCCTGGCGCACATAAAATTTGCGACAGTTGAAAATTATTTTTTGAATAATTTACTATAGAAAAGTCAATCCCTGGCGCACATAAAATTTGCGACAGTAAAAAATTAGTTTTTGAATAATTTACTATAGAAAAGGCAATCCCTGGGATATTTAAAATTTGCGACAGTATAAAATTATTTTTTGAATAATTTACTATAGAAAAGGCAATCCCTGGCGCACATAAAATTTGCGACAGTTGAAAATTATTTTTTGAATAATTTACTATAGAAAAGTCAATCCCTGGCGCACATAAAATTTGCGACAGTATAAAATTATTTTTTGAATAATTTACTATAGAAAAGGCAATCCCTGGGATATTTAAAATTTGTGACAGTATAAAATTATTTTTTGAATAATTTACTATAGAAAAGGCAATCCCTGGGATATTTAAAATTTGTGACAGTATAAAATTATTTTTTGAATAATTTACTATAGAAAAGTCAATCCCTGGCGCAATTAAAATTTGCGACAGTTGAAAATTATTTTTTGAATAATTTACTATAGAAAAGGCAATCCCTGGCGTATTTAAAATTTGCGACAGTATAAAATTAGTTTTTGAAAAATTTACTATAGAAAAGGCAATCCCTGGCGCACATAAAATTTGCGACAGTATAAAATTATTTTTTGAATAATTTACTATAGAAAAGGCAATCCCTGGCGCAATTAAAATTTGCGACAGTATAAAATTATTTTTTGAATAATTTACTATAGAAAAGTCAATCCCTGGCGCAATTAAAATTTGTGACAGTATAAAATTATTTTTTGAATAATTTACTATAGAAAAGTCAATCCCTGGCGCAATTAAAATTTGTGACAGTTGAAAATTAGTTTTTGAATAATTTACTATAGAAAAGGCAATCCCTGGCGTAATTAAAATTTGCGACAGTAAAAAATTAGTTTTTGAAAAATTTACTATATAAAAGGCAATCCCTGGCGTAATTAAAATTTGTGACAGTTGAAAATTATTTTTTGAATAATTTACTATAGAAAAGGCAATCCCTGGCGTAATTAAAATTTGCGACAGTAAAAAATTAGTTTTTGAAAAATTTACTATATAAAAGGCAATCCCTGGCGTAATTAAAATTTGCGACAGTATAAAATTAGTTTTTGAATAATTTACTATAGAAAAGGCAATCCCTGGCGCAATTAAAATTTGCGACAGTATAAAATTAGTTTTTGAAAAATTTACTATAGAAAAGGCAATCCCTGGCGTAATTAAAATTTGCGACAGTTGAAAATTATTTTTTGAATAATTTACTATAGAAAAGTCAATCCCTGGCGCAATTAAAATTTGCGACAGTATAAAATTATTTTTTGAATAATTTACTATAGAAAAGTCAATCCCTGGCGCAATTAAAATTTGCGACAGTATAAAATTATTTTTTGAATAATTTACTATAGAAAAGTCAATCCCTGGCGCAATTAAAATTTGTGACAGTTGAAAATTATTTTTTGAATAATTTACTATAGAAAAGTCAATCCCTGGCGCAATTAAAATTTGCGACAGTTGAAAATTATTTTTTGAATAATTTACTATAGAAAAGGCAATCCCTGGGATATTTAAAATTTGCGACAATATAAAATTATTTTTTGAATAATTTACTATAGAAAAGTCAATCCCTGGCGCAATTAAAATTTGCGACAGTATAAAATTATTTTTTGAATAATTTACTATAGAAAAGTCAATCCCTGGCGCAATTAAAATTTGCGACAGTATAAAATTATTTTTTGAATAATTTACTATAGAAAAGTCAATCCCTGGCGCAATTAAAATTTGCGACAGTATAAAATTATTTTTTGAATAATTTACTATAGAAAAGGCAATCCCTGGGATATTTAAAATTTGTGACAGTATAAAATTATTTTTTGAATAATTTACTATAGAAAAGTCAATCCCTGGCGCAATTAAAATTTGTGACAGTTGAAAATTATTTTTTGAATAATTTACTATAGAAAAGGCAATCCCTGGCGCAATTAAAATTTGCGACAGTATAAAATTATTTTTTGAATAATTTACTATAGAAAAGTCAATCCCTGGCGCAATTAAAATTTGTGACAGTTGAAAATTATTTTTTGAATAATTTACTATAGAAAAGTCAATCCCTGGCGTAATTAAAATTTGCGACAGTATAAAATTATTTTTTGAATAATTTACTATAGAAAAGTCAATCCCTGGCGCAATTAAAATTTGCGACAGTATAAAATTATTTTTTGAATAATTTACTATAGAAAAGGCAATCCCTGGGATATTTAAAATTTGTGACAGTATAAAATTATTTTTTGAATAATTTACTATAGAAAAGTCAATCCCTGGCGCAATTAAAATTTGTGACAGTTGAAAATTATTTTTTGAATAATTTACTATAGAAAAGGCAATCCCTGGGATATTTAAAATTTGCGACAGTAGAAAATTATTTTTTGAATAATTTACTATAGAAAAGTCAATCCCTGGCGCAATTAAAATTTGTGACAGTATAAAATTAGTTTTTGAATAATTTACTATAGAAAAGTCAATCCCTGGCGCAATTAAAATTTGCGACAGTTGAAAATTATTTTTTGAATAATTTACTATAGAAAAGTCAATCCCTGGCGCAATTAAAATTTGCGACAGTATAAAATTATTTTTTGAATAATTTACTATAGAAAAGGCAATCCCTGGGATATTTAAAATTTGCGACAGTATAAAATTAGTTTTTGAATAATTTACTATAGAAAAGTCAATCCCTGGCGCAATTAAAATTTGTGACAGTTGAAAATTATTTTTTGAATAATTTACTATAGAAAAGGCAATCCCTGGCGCAATTAAAATTTGCGACAGTATAAAATTATTTTTTGAATAATTTACTATAGAAAAGTCAATCCCTGGCGCAATTAAAATTTGTGACAGTTGAAAATTATTTTTTGAATAATTTACTATAGAAAAGTCAATCCCTGGCGTAATTAAAATTTGCGACAGTATAAAATTATTTTTTGAATAATTTACTATAGAAAAGTCAATCCCTGGCGTAATTAAAATTTGCGACAGTATAAAATTAGTTTTTGAATAATTTACTATAGAAAAGTCAATCCCTGGCGCAATTAAAATTTGTGACAGTTGAAAATTATTTTTTGAATAATTTACTATAGAAAAGGCAATCCCTGGCGCAATTAAAATTTGCGACAGTATAAAATTATTTTTTGAATAATTTACTATAGAAAAGGCAATCCCTGGGATATTTAAAATTTGCGACAGTAGAAAATTATTTTTTGAATAATTTACTATAGAAAAGGCAATCCCTGGCGCACATAAAATTTGCGACAGTAAAAAATTAGTTTTTGAATAATTTACTATAGAAAAGTCAATCCCTGGCGCAATTAAAATTTGTGACAGTATAAAATTAGTTTTTGAATAATTTACTATAGAAAAGTCAATCCCTGGCGTAATTAAAATTTGCGACAGTATAAAATTATTTTTTGAATAATTTACTATAGAAAAGGCAATCCCTGGCGCAATTAAAATTTGCGACAGTATAAAATTATTTTTTGAATAATTTACTATAGAAAAGGCAATCCCTGGCGCAATTAAAATTTGCGACAGTATAAAATTATTTTTTGAATAATTTACTATATAAAAGGCAATCCCTGGCGCACATAAAATTTGTGACAGTATAAAATTATTTTTTGAATAATTTACTATAGAAAAGGCAATCCCTGGCGCAATTAAAATTTGTGACAGTTGAAAATTATTTTTTGAATAATTTACTATAGAAAAGTCAATCCCTGGCGCAATTAAAATTTGTGACAGTATAAAATTATTTTTTGAATAATTTACTATAGAAAAGGCAATCCCTGGCGCAATTAAAATTTGTGACAGTTGAAAATTATTTTTTGAATAATTTACTATAGAAAAGTCAATCCCTGGCGCAATTAAAATTTGTGACAGTATAAAATTATTTTTTGAATAATTTACTATAGAAAAGGCAATCCCTGGGATATTTAAAATTTGTGACAGTATAAAATTATTTTTTGAATAATTTACTATATAAAAGGCAATCCCTGGCGTAATTAAAATTTGCGACAGTAAAAAATTAGTTTTTGAATAATTTACTATAGAAAAGTCAATCCCTGGCGCAATTAAAATTTGTGACAGTATAAAATTAGTTTTTGAATAATTTACTATAGAAAAGTCAATCCCTGGCGCAATTAAAATTTGCGACAGTAGAAAATTATTTTTTGAATAATTTACTATAGAAAAGGCAATCCCTGGCGCACATAAAATTTGCGACAGTATAAAATTAGTTTTTGAAAAATTTACTATAGAAAAGGCAATCCCTGGCGCAATTAAAATTTGCGACAGTATAAAAATATTTTTTGAATAATTTACTATATAAAAGTCAATCCCTGGCGCAATTAAAATTTGCGACAGTATAAAATTATTTTTTGAATAATTTACTATAGAAAAGTCAATCCCTGGCGCAATTAAAATTTGCGACAGTATAAAATTATTTTTTGAATAATTTACTATAGAAAAGTCAATCCCTGGCGTAATTAAAATTTGCGACAGTTGAAAATTAGTTTTTGAATAATTTACTATAGAAAAGTCAATCCCTGGCGCAATTAAAATTTGTGACAGTATAAAATTATTTTTTGAATAATTTACTATAGAAAAGTCAATCCCTGGCGCAATTAAAATTTGCGACAGTAGAAAATTATTTTTTGAATAATTTACTATAGAAAAGGCAATCCCTGGCGCACATAAAATTTGCGACAGTATAAAATTATTTTTTGAATAATTTACTATAGAAAAGTCAATCCCTGGCGCAATTAAAATTTGCGACAGTATAAAATTATTTTTTGAATAATTTACTATAGAAAAGTCAATCCCTGGCGTAATTAAAATTTGCGACAGTTGAAAATTAGTTTTTGAATAATTTACTATAGAAAAGTCAATCCCTGGCGTAATTAAAATTTGCGACAGTATAAAATTATTTTTTGAATAATTTACTATAGAAAAGGCAATCCCTGGCGCAATTAAAATTTGTGACAGTTGAAAATTATTTTTTGAATAATTTACTATAGAAAAGGCAATCCTTGGCGCAATTAAAATTTGCGACAGTATAAAATTATTTTTTGAATAATTTACTATAGAAAAGTCAATCCCTGGCGCAATTAAAATTTGCGACAGTAGAAAATTATTTTTTGAATAATTTACTATAGAAAAGGCAATCCCTGGCGCACATAAAATTTGTGACAGTATAAAATTAGTTTTTGAAAAATTTACTATAGAAAAGGCAATCCCTGGCGCAATTAAAATTTGCGACAGTATAAAATTATTTTTTGAATAATATACTATAGAAAAGTCAATCCCTGGCGCAATTAAAATTTGCGACAGTATAAAATTATTTTTTGAATAATTTACTATAGAAAAGTCAATCCCTGGCGCAATTAAAATTTGTGACAGTTGAAAATTATTTTTTGAATAATTTACTATAGAAAAGGCAATCCCTGGGATATTTAAAATTTGTGACAGTTGAAAATTATTTTTTGAATAATTTACTATAGAAAAGTCAATCCCTGGCGCAATTAAAATTTGTGACAGTTGAAAATTATTTTTTGAATAATTTACTATAGAAAAGGCAATCCCTGGCGTAATTAAAATTTGCGACAGTAAAAAATTATTTTTTGAATAATTTACTATAGAAAAGTCAATCCCTGGCGCAATTAAAATTTGCGACAGTATAAAATTATTTTTTGAATAATTTACTATAGAAAAGGCAATCCCTGGCGTAATTAAAATTTGCGACAGTATAAAATTATTTTTTGAATAATTTACTATAGAAAAGTCAATCCCTGGCGTAATTAAAATTTGTGACAGTATAAAATTATTTTTTGAAAAATTTACTATAGAAAAGGCAATCCCTGGCGCAATTAAAATTTGTGACAGTAGAAAATTATTTTTTGAATAATTTACTATAGAAAAGTCAATCCCTGGCGCAATTAAAATTTGTGACAGTATAAAATTATTTTTTGAATAATTTACTATAGAAAAGGCAATCCCTGGCGCAATTAAAATTTGCGACAGTATAAAATTATTTTTTGAATAATTTACTATAGAAAAGTCAATCCCTGGCGCAATTAAAATTTGTGACAGTATAAAATTATTTTTTGAATAATTTACTATAGAAAAGGCAATCCCTGGCGTAATTAAAATTTGCGACAGTAAAAAATTATTTTTTGAATAATTTACTATAGAAAAGTCAATCCCTGGCGCAATTAAAATTTGCGACAGTATAAAATTATTTTTTGAATAATTTACTATAGAAAAGGCAATCCCTGGCGTAATTAAAATTTGCGACAGTATAAAATTATTTTTTGAATAATTTACTATAGAAAAGTCAATCCCTGGCGTAATTAAAATTTGTGACAGTATAAAATTATTTTTTGAAAAATTTACTATAGAAAAGGCAATCCCTGGCGCAATTAAAATTTGTGACAGTAGAAAATTATTTTTTGAATAATTTACTATAGAAAAGTCAATCCCTGGCGCAATTAAAATTTGTGACAGTATAAAATTATTTTTTGAATAATTTACTATAGAAAAGGCAATCCCTGGCGCAATTAAAATTTGCGACAGTATAAAATTATTTTTTGAATAATTTACTATAGAAAAGTCAATCCCTGGCGCAATTAAAATTTGTGACAGTATAAAATTATTTTTTGAATAATTTACTATAGAAAAGTCAATCCCTGGCGCAATTAAAATTTGTGACAGTATAAAATTATTTTTTGAATAATTTACTATAGAAAAGTCAATCCCTGGCGCACATAAAATTTGCGACAGTATAAAATTATTTTTTGAATAATTTACTATAGAAAAGGCAATCCCTGGCGCAATTAAAATTTGCGACAGTATAAAATTATTTTTTGAATAATTTACTATAGAAAAGTCAATCCCTGGCGCAATTAAAATTTGCGACAGTATAAAATTAGTTTTTGAATAATTTACTATAGAAAAGGCAATCCCTGGCGCAATTAAAATTTGCGACAGTATAAAATTATTTTTTGAATAATTTACTATAGAAAAGTCAATCCCTGGCGCAATTAAAATTTGCGACAGTATAAAATTATTTTTTGAATAATTTACTATAGAAAAGTCAATCCCTGGCGTAATTAAAATTTGTGACAGTTGAAAATTATTTTTTGAATAATTTACTATAGAAAAGGCAATCCCTGGCGCAATTAAAATTTGCGACAGTTGAAAATTATTTTTTGAATAATTTACTATAGAAAAGGCAATCCCTGGCGCAATTAAAATTTGTGACAGTATAAAATTATTTTTTGAATAATTTACTATAAAAAAGTCAATCCCTGGCGCAATTAAAATTTGTGACAGTATAAAATTATTTTTTGAATAATTTACTATAGAAAAGGCAATCCCTGGCGCAATTAAAATTTGTGACAGTTGAAAATTATTTTTTGAATAATTTACTATAGAAAAGGCAATCCCTGGCGCACATAAAATTTGCGACAGTATAAAATTATTTTTTGAATAATTTACTATAGAAAAGGCAATCCCTGGCGCAATTAAAATTTGCGACAGTATAAAATTATTTTTTGAATAATTTACTATAGAAAAGGCAATCCCTGGCGCAATTAAAATTTGTGACAGTTGAAAATTATTTTTTGAATAATTTACTATAGAAAAGGCAATCCCTGGCGCAATTAAAATTTGCGACAGTATAAAATTATTTTTTGAATAATTTACTATAGAAAAGTCAATCCCTGGCGTAATTAAAATTTGTGACAGTTGAAAATTAGTTTTTGAATAATTTACTATAGAAAAGTCAATCCCTGGCGCAATTAAAATTTGTGACAGTTGAAAATTATTTTTTGAATAATTTACTATAGAAAAGTCAATCCCTGGCGTAATTAAAATTTGCGACAGTTGAAAATTAGTTTTTGAATAATTTACTATAGAAAAGTCAATCCCTGGCGCAATTAAAATTTCTGACAGTATAAAATTATTTTTTGAATAATTTACTATAGAAAAGTCAATCCCTGGCGCAATTAAAATTTGCGACAGTAGAAAATTATTTTTTGAATAATTTACTATAGAAAAGGCAATCCCTGGCGTAATTAAAATTTGCGACAGTATAAAATTATTTTTTGAATAATTTACTATAGAAAAGGCAATCCCTGGCGCAATTAAAATTTGCGACAGTTGAAAATTATTTTTTGAATAATTTACTATAGAAAAGGCAATCCCTGGGATATTTAAAATTTGTGACAGTATAAAATTATTTTTTGAATAATTTACTATAGAAAAGGCAATCCCTGGCGCAATTAAAATTTGTGACAGTTGAAAATTATTTTTTGAATAATTTACTATAGAAAAGTCAATCCCTGGCGCACATAAAATTTGCGACAGTATAAAATTATTTTTTGAATAATTTACTATAGAAAAGGCAATCCCTGGCGTAATTAAAATTTGCGACAGTATAAAATTATTTTTTGAATAATTTACTATAGAAAAGTCAATCCCTGGCGTAATTAAAATTTGTGACAGTATAAAATTATTTTTTGAATAATTTACTATAGAAAAGTCAATCCCTGGCGTAATTAAAATTTGCGACAGTTGAAAATTAGTTTTTGAAAAATTTACTATATAAAAGGCAATCCCTGGGATATTTAAAATTTGTGACAGTTGAAAATTATTTTTTGAATAATTTACTATAGAAAAGTCAATCCCTGGCGCAATTAAAATTTGTGACAGTATAAAATTATTTTTTGAATAATTTACTATAGAAAAGTCAATCCCTGGCGCAATTAAAATTTGTGACAGTTGAAAATTATATTTTGAATAATTTACTATAGAAAAGGCAATCCCTGGCGTAATTAAAATTTGCGACAGTAAAAAATTAGTTTTTGAAAAATTTACTATATAAAAGGCAATCCCTGGCGTAATTAAAATTTGTGACAGTTGAAAATTATTTTTTGAAAAATTTACTATATAAAAGGCAATCCCTGGCGCACATAAAATTTGCGACCGTATAAAATTATTTTTTGAATAATTTACTATAGAAAAGTCAATCCCTGGCGTAATTAAAATTTGTGACAGTATAAAATTATTTTTTGAAAAATTTACTATAGAAAAGGCAATCCCTGGCGCAATTAAAATTTGTGACAGTAGAAAATTATTTTTTGAATAATTTACTATAGAAAAGTCAATCCCTGGCGCAATTAAAATTTGTGACAGTATAAAATTATTTTTTGAATAATTTACTATAGAAAAGGCAATCCCTGGCGCAATTAAAATTTGCGACAGTATAAAATTATTTTTTGAATAATTTACTATAGAAAAGTCAATCCCTGGCGCAATTAAAATTTGCGACAGTATAAAATTATTTTTTGAATAATTTACTATAGAAAAGTCAATCCCTGGCGTAATTAAAATTTGTGACAGTTGAAAATTAGTTTTTGAATAATTTACTATAGAAAAGTCAATCCCTGGCGCAATTAAAATTTGTGACAGTTGAAAATTATTTTTTGAATAATTTACTATAGAAAAGTCAATCCCTGGCGTAATTAAAATTTGCGACAGTTGAAAATTAGTTTTTGAATAATTTACTATAGAAAAGTCAATCCCTGGCGCAATTAAAATTTGTGACAGTATAAAATTATTTTTTGAATAATTTACTATAGAAAAGTCAATCCCTGGCGCAATTAAAATTTGCGACAGTAGAAAATTATTTTTTGAATAATTTACTATAGAAAAGGCAATCCCTGGCGTAATTAAAATTTGCGACAGTATAAAATTATTTTTTGAATAATTTACTATAGAAAAGGCAATCCCTGGCGCAATTAAAATTTGCGACAGTTGAAAATTATTTTTTGAATAATTTACTATAGAAAAGGCAATCCCTGGGATATTTAAAATTTGTGACAGTATAAAATTATTTTTTGAATAATTTACTATAGAAAAGTCAATCCCTGGCGTAATTAAAATTTGCGACAGTATAAAATTATTTTTTGAATAATTTACTATAGAAAAGTCAATCCCTGGCGCACATAAAATTTGCGACAGTATAAAATTATTTTTTGAATAATTTACTATAGAAAAGGCAATCCCTGGCGTAATTAAAATTTGCGACAGTATAAAATTATTTTTTGAATAATTTACTATAGAAAAGTCAATGCCTGGCGTAATTAAAATTTGTGACAGTATAAAATTATTTTTTGAATAATTTACTATAGAAAAGTCAATCCCTGGCGTAATTAAAATTTGCGACAGTTGAAAATTAGTTTTTGAAAAATTTACTATATAAAAGGCAATCCCTGGGATATTTAAAATTTGTGACAGTTGAAAATTATTTTTTGAATAATTTACTATAGAAAAGTCAATCCCTGGCGCAATTAAAATTTGCGACAGTAGAAAATTATTTTTTGAATAATTTACTATAGAAAAGGCAATCCCTGGCGCACATAAAATTTGCGACAGTAAAAAATTAGTTTTTGAAAAATTTACTATATAAAAGGCAATCCCTGGCGTAATTAAAATTTGCGACAGTATAAAATTAGTTTTTGAAAAATTTACTATATAAAAGGCAATCCCTGGCGTAATTAAAATTTGCGACAGTATAAAATTATTTTTTGAATAATTTACTATAGAAAAGGCAATCCCTGGCGCAATTAAAATTTGTGACAGTATAAAATTATTTTTTGAATAATTTACTATAGAAAAGTCAATCCCTGGCGCAATTAAAATTTGCGACAGTATAAAATTATTTTTTGAATAATTTACTATAGAAAAGGCAATCCCTGGCGCAATTAAAATTTGTGACAGTTGAAAATTATTTTTTGAATAATTTACTATAGAAAAGGCAATCCCTGGCGCACATAAAATTTGCGACAGTATAAAATTATTTTTTGAATAATTTACTATAGAAAAGGCAATCCCTGGCGTAATTAAAATTTGCGACAGTTGAAAATTAGTTTTTGAAAAATTTACTATAGAAAAGTCAATCCCTGGCGCAATTAAAATTTGTGACAGTATAAAATTAGTTTTTGAATAATTTACTATAGAAAAGGCAATCCCTGGCGCAATTAAAATTTGTGACAGTATAAAATTATTTTTTGAATAATTTACTATATAAAAGGCAATCCCTGGCGCACATAAAATTTGTGACAGTTGAAAATTATTTTTTGAAAAATTTACTATAGAAAAGGCAATCCCTGGCGCAATTAAAATTTGTGACAGTTGAAAATTATTTTTTGAATAATTTACTATAGAAAAGTCAATCCCTGGCGCAATTAAAATTTGCGACAGTAGAAAATTATTTTTTGAATAATTTACTATAGAAAAGGCAATCCCTGGCGCAATTAAAATTTGTGACAGTTGAAAATTATTTTTTGAATAATTTACTATAGAAAAGTCAATCCCTGGCGCAATTAAAATTTGTGACAGTATAAAATTAGTTTTTGAAAAATTTACTATAGAAAAGTCAATCCCTGGCGCAATTAAAATTTGTGACAGTTGAAAATTATTTTTTGAATAATTTACTATAGAAAAGGCAATCCCTGGCGCACATAAAATTTGTGACAGTATAAAATTAGTTTTTGAAAAATTTACTATATAAAAGGCAATCCCTGGCGTAATTAAAATTTGTGACAGTATAAAATTATTTTTTGAATAATTTACTATAGAAAAGGCAATCCCTGGCGTAATTAAAATTTGCGACAGTTGAAAATTATTTTTTGAATAATTTACTATAGAAAAGGCAATCCCTGGCGCAATTAAAATTTGCGACAGTATAAAATTATTTTTTGAATAATTTACTATAGAAAAGTCAATCCCTGGCGCACATAAAATTTGCGACAGTATAAAATTATTTTTTGAAAAATTTACTATATAAAAGGCAATCCCTGGCGTAATTAAAATTTGCGACAGTATAAAATTATTTTTTGAATAATTTACTATAGAAAAGTCAATCCCTGGCGCAATTAAAATTTGTGACAGTATAAAATTATTTTTTGAATAATTTACTATAGAAAAGGCAATCCCTGGCGCACATAAAATTTGCGACAGTAAAAAATTATTTTTTGAATAATTTACTATAGAAAAGGCAATCCCTGGCGCAATTAAAATTTGTGACAGTATAAAATTATTTTTTGAAAAATTTACTATAGAAAAGGCAATCCCTGGCGCAATTAAAATTTGTGACAGTTGAAAATTATTTTTTGAATAATTTACTATAGAAAAGTCAATCCCTGGCGCAATTAAAATTTGCGACAGTAGAAAATTATTTTTTGAATAATTTACTATAGAAAAGGCAATCCCTGGCGCAATTAAAATTTGTGACAGTTGAAAATTATTTTTTGAATAATTTACTATAGAAAAGTCAATCCCTGGCGCAATTAAAATTTGTGACAGTATAAAATTAGTTTTTGAAAAATTTACTATAGAAAAGTCAATCCCTGGCGCAATTAAAATTTGTGACAGTTGAAAATTATTTTTTGAATAATTTACTATAGAAAAGTCAATCCCTGGCGCAATTAAAATTTGCGACAGTAGAAAATTATTTTTTGAATAATTTACTATAGAAAAGGCAATCCCTGGGATATTTAAAATTTGCGACAGTAGAAAATTATTTTTTGAATAATTTACTATAGAAAAGGCAATCCCTGGCGCAATTAAAATTTGCGACAGTATAAAATTATTTTTTGAATAATTTACTATAGAAAAGTCAATCCCTGGCGTAATTAAAATTTGTGACAGTTGAAAATTATTTTTTGAAAAATTTACTATAGAAAAGGCAATCCCTGGCGCACATAAAATTTGTGACAGTATAAAATTAGTTTTTGAAAAATTTACTATATAAAAGGCAATCCCTGGCGCACATAAAATTTGCGACAGTATAAAATTATTTTTTGAATAATTTACTATAGAAAAGTCAATCCCTGGCGCAATTAAAATTTGTGACAGTTGAAAATTATTTTTTGAAAAATTTACTATAGAAAAGGCAATCCCTGGCGCACATAAAATTTGCGACAGTTGAAAATTATTTTTTGAAAAATTTACTATAGAAAAGTCAATCCCTGGCGTAATTAAAATTTGTGACAGTTGAAAATTATTTTTTGAATAATTTACTATAGAAAAGTCAATCCCTGGCGCAATTAAAATTTGTGACAGTATAAAATTATTTTTTGAATAATTTACTATAGAAAAGTCAATCCCTGGCGCAATTAAAATTTGCGACAGTAGAAAATTATTTTTTGAATAATTTACTATAGAAAAGGCAATCCCTGGCGCACATAAAATTTGCGACAGTAAAAAATTAGTTTTTGAAAAATTTACTATATAAAAGGCAATCCCTGGCGTAATTGAAATTTGCGACAGTTGAAAATTATTTTTTGAATAATTTACTATAGAAAAGGCAATCCCTGGCGCAATTAAAATTTGCGACAGTATAAAATTATTTTTTGAATAATTTACTATAGAAAAGTCAATCCCTGGCGCACATAAAATTTGCGACAGTATAAAATTATTTTTTGAAAAATTTACTATATAAAAGGCAATCCCTGGCGTAATTAAAATTTGTGACAGTTGAAAATTATTTTTTGAATAATTTACTATAGAAAAGTCAATCCCTGGCGCACATAAAATTTGCGACAGTATAAAATTATTTTTTGAATAATTTACTATAGAAAAGGCAATCCCTGGCGTAATTAAAATTTGCGACAGTATAAAATTATTTTTTGAATAATTTACTATAGAAAAGTCAATCCCTGGCGTAATTAAAATTTGTGACAGTATAAAATTATTTTTTGAAAAATTTACTATAGAAAAGGCAATCCCTGGCGCAATTAAAATTTGTGACAGTAGAAAATTATTTTTTGAATAATTTACTATAGAAAAGTCAATCCCTGGCGCAATTAAAATTTGTGACAGTATAAAATTATTTTTTGAATAATTTACTATAGAAAAGGCAATCCCTGGCGCAATTAAAATTTGCGACAGTATAAAATTAGTTTTTGAAAAATTTACTATATAAAAGGCAATCCCTGGCGTAATTAAAATTTGCGACAGTATAAAATTAGTTTTTGAAAAATTTACTATAGAAAAGGCAATCCCTGGCGCAATTAAAATTTGTGACAGTTGAAAATTATTTTTTGAATAATTTACTATAGAAAAGGCAATCCCTGGCGCAATTAAAATTTGTGACAGTTGAAAATTATTTTTTGAATAATTTACTATAGAAAAGGCAATCCCTGGCGCAATTAAAATTTGTGACAGTTGAAAATTATTTTTTGAATAATTTACTATAGAAAAGGCAATCCCTGGCGCAATTAAAATTTGCGACAGTATAAAATTATTTTTTGAATAATTTTCTATAGAAAAGTCAAACCCTGGCGCAATTAAAATTTGCGACAGTAGAAAATTATTTTTTGAATAATTTACTATAGAAAAGGCAATCCCTGGCGCAATTAAAATTTGTGACAGTTGAAAATTATTTTTTGAATAATTTACTATAGAAAAGGCAATCCCTGGCGCACATAAAATTTGCGACAGTATAAAATTATTTTTTGAATAATTTACTATAGAAAAGTCAATCCCTGGCGTAATTAAAATTTGTGACAGTTGAAAATTAGTTTTTGAATAATTTACTATAGAAAAGTCAATCCCTGGCGCAATTAAAATTTGTGACAGTTGAAAATTATTTTTTGAATAATTTACTATAGAAAAGTCAATCCCTGGCGTAATTAAAATTTGCGACAGTTGAAAATTAGTTTTTGAATAATTTACTATAGAAAAGTCAATCCTGGCGCAATTAAAATTTGTGACAGTATAAAATTATTTTTTGAATAATTTACTATAGAAAAGTCAATCCCTGGCGCAATTAAAATTTGCGACAGTAGAAAATTATTTTTTGAATAATTTACTATAGAAAAGGCAATCCCTGGCGTAATTAAAATTTGCGACAGTATAAAATTATTTTTTGAATAATTTACTATAGAAAAGGCAATCCCTGGCGCAATTAAAATTTGCGACAGTTGAAAATTATTTTTTGAATAATTTACTATAGAAAAGGCAATCCCTGGGATATTTAAAATTTGTGACAGTATAAAATTATTTTTTGAATAATTTACTATAGAAAAGTCAATCCCTGGCGTAATTAAAATTTGTGACAGTTGAAAATTATTTTTTGAATAATTTACTATAGAAAAGTCAATCCCTGGCGCACATAAAATTTGCGACAGTATAAAATTATTTTTTGAATAATTTACTATAGAAAAGGCAATCCCTGGCGTAATTAAAATTTGCGACAGTATAAAATTATTTTTTGAATAATTTACTATAGAAAAGTCAATCCCTGGCGTAATTAAAATTTGTGACAGTATAAAATTATTTTTTGAATAATTTACTATAGAAAAGTCAATCCCTGGCGCAATTAAAATTTGTGACAGTTGAAAATTATTTTTTGAAAAATTTACTATAGAAAAGGCAATCCCTGGCGCACATAAAATTTGTGACAGTATAAAATTATTTTTTGAATAATTTACTATAGAAAAGGCAATCCCTGGCGCAATTAAAATTTGTGACAGTTGAAAATTATTTTTTGAAAAATTTACTATAGAAAAGGCAATCCCTGGCGCACATAAAATTTGCGACAGTTGAAAATTATTTTTTGAAAAATTTACTATAGAAAAGTCAATCCCTGGCGCAATTAAAATTTGCGACAGTTGAAAATTATTTTTTGAATAATTTACTATAGAAAAGGCAATCCCTGGCGCAATTAAAATTTGTGACAGTTGAAAATTATTTTTTGAAAAATTTACTATAGAAAAGGCAATCCCTGGCGCACATAAAATTTGTGACAGTATAAAATTAGTTTTTGAAAAATTTACTATAGAAAAGTCAATCCCTGGCGCAATTAAAATTTGTGACAGTTGAAAATTATTTTTTGAATAATTTACTATAGAAAAGTCAATCCCTGGCGTAATTAAAATTTGCGACAGTATAAAATTAGTTTTTGAATAATTTACTATAGAAAAGGCAATCCCTGGCGTAATTAAAATTTGTGACAGTTGAAAATTATTTTTTGAATAATTTACTATAGAAAAGTCAATCCCTGGCGTAATTAAAATTTGCGACAGTAAAAAATTATTTTTTGAATAATTTACTATAGAAAAGTCAATCCCTGGCGCAATTAAAATTTGCGACAGTATAAAATTATTTTTTGAATAATTTACTATAGAAAAGGCAATCCCTGGGATATTTAAAATTTGTGACAGTATAAAATTAGTTTTTGAAAAATTTACTATAGAAAAGTCAATCCCTGGCGCAATTAAAATTTGCGACAGTATAAAATTATTTTTTGAATAATTTACTATAGAAAAGTCAATCCTGGCGTAATTAAAATTTGTGACAGTATAAAATTATTTTTTGAATAATTTACTATAGAAAAGTCAATCCCTGGCGCAATTAAAATTTGTGACAGTTGAAAATTATTTTTTGAAAAATTTACTATAGAAAAGGCAATCCCTGGCGCACATAAAATTTGTGACAGTATAAAATTATTTTTTGAATAATTTACTATAGAAAAGGCAATCCCTGGCGCAATTAAAATTTGTGACAGTTGAAAATTATTTTTTGAAAAATTTACTATAGAAAAGGCAATCCCTGGCGCACATAAAATTTGCGACAGTTGAAAATTATTTTTTGAAAAATTTACTATAGAAAAGTCAATCCCTGGCGCAATTAAAATTTGCGACAGTTGAAAATTATTTTTTGAATAATTTACTATAGAAAAGGCAATCCCTGGCGCAATTAAAATTTGTGACAGTTGAAAATTATTTTTTGAAAAATTTACTATAGAAAAGGCAATCCCTGGCGCACATAAAATTTGTGACAGTATAAAATTAGTTTTTGAAAAATTTACTATAGAAAAGTCAATCCCTGGCGCAATTAAAATTTGTGACAGTTGAAAATTATTTTTTGAATAATTTACTATAGAAAAGTCAATCCCTGGCGTAATTAAAATTTGCGACAGTATAAAATTAGTTTTTGAATAATTTACTATAGAAAAGGCAATCCCTGGCGTAATTAAAATTTGTGACAGTTGAAAATTATTTTTTGAATAATTTACTATAGAAAAGTCAATCCCTGGCGTAATTAAAATTTGCGACAGTAAAAAATTATTTTTTGAATAATTTACTATAGAAAAGTCAATCCCTGGCGCAATTAAAATTTGCGACAGTATAAAATTATTTTTTGAATAATTTACTATAGAAAAGGCAATCCCTGGGATATTTAAAATTTGTGACAGTATAAAATTAGTTTTTGAAAAATTTACTATAGAAAAGTCAATCCCTGGCGCAATTAAAATTTGTGACAGTTGAAAATTATTTTTTGAAAAATTTACTATATAAAAGGCAATCCCTGGCGTAATTAAAATTTGCGACAGTATAAAATTAGTTTTTGAATAATTTACTATAGAAAAGGCAATCCCTGGCGTAATTAAAATTTGTGACAGTTGAAAATTATTTTTTGAATAATTTACTATAGAAAAGTCAATCCCTGGCGTAATTAAAATTTGCGACAGTAAAAAATTATTTTTTGAATAATTTACTATAGAAAAGTCAATCCCTGGCGCAGTTAAAATTTGTGACAGTTGAAAATTATTTTTTGAATAATTTACTATAGAAAAGTCAATCCCTGGCGCAATTAAAATTTGTGACAGTTGAAAATTATTTTTTGAATAATTTACTATAGAAAAGGCAATCCCTGGCGTAATTAAAATTTGCGACAGTAGAAAATTATTTTTTGAATAATTTACTATAGAAAAGGCAATCCCTGGGATATTTAAAATTTGTGACAGTTGAAAATTAGTTTTTGAAAAATTTACTATATAAAAGGCAATCCCTGGCGTAATTAAAATTTGCGACAGTATAAAATTAGTTTTTGAATAATTTACTATAGAAAAGGCAATCCCTGGCGTAATTAAAATTTGTGACAGTTGAAAATTATTTTTTGAATAATTTACTATAGAAAAGTCAATCCCTGGCGTAATTAAAATTTGCGACAGTAAAAAATTATTTTTTGAATAATTTACTATAGAAAAGTCAATCCCTGGCGCAATTAAAATTTGCGACAGTATAAAATTATTTTTTGAATAATTTACTATAGAAAAGGCAATCCCTGGGATATTTAAAATTTGTGACAGTATAAAATTAGTTTTTGAAAAATTTACTATAGAAAAGGCAATCCCTGGGATATTTAAAATTTGCGACAGTATAAAATTATTTTTTGAATAATTTACTATAGAAAAGGCAATCCCTGGCGCAATTAAAATTTGCGACAGTATAAAATTATTTTTTGAATAATTTACTATAGAAAAGGCAATCCCTGGCGCAATTAAAATTTGTGACAGTATAAAATTATTTTTTGAATAATTTACTATAGAAAAGGCAATCCCTGGCGCAATTAAAATTTGTGACAGTTGAAAATTATTTTTTGAATAATTTACTATAGAAAAGGCAATCCCTGGCGCAATTAAAATTTGTGACAGTTGAAAATTATTTTTTGAATAATTTACTATAGAAAAGGCAATCCCTGGGATATTTAAAATTTGCGACAGTATAAAATTAGTTTTTGAATAATTTACTATAGAAAAGTCAATCCCTGGCGCAATTAAAATTTGTGACAGTTGAAAATTATTTTTTGAATAATTTACTATAGAAAAGGCAATCCCTGGCGTAATTAAAATTTGTGACAGTATAAAATTATTTTTTGAATAATTTACTATAGAAAAGGCAATCCCTGGCGTAATTAAAATTTGCGACAGTATAAAATTATTTTTTGAATAATTTACTATAGAAAAGGCAATCCCTGGCGCAATTAAAATTTGCGACAGTATAAAATTATTTTTTGAATAATTTACTATAGAAAAGGCAATCCCTGGCGCAATTAAAATTTGTGACAGTATAAAATTAGTTTTTGAAAAATTTACTATAGAAAAGGCAATCCCTGGGATATTTAAAATTTGTGACAGTATAAAATTATTTTTTGAATAATTTACTATAGAAAAGGCAATCCCTGGCGCAATTAAAATTTGTGACAGTTGAAAATTATTTTTTGAATAATTTACTATAGAAAAGGCAATCCCTGGGATATTTAAAATTTGCGACAGTAGAAAATTATTTTTTGAATAATTTACTATAGAAAAGGCAATCCCTGGCGTAATTAAAATTTGCGACAGTAGAAAATTATTTTTTGAATAATTTACTATAGAAAAGGCAATCCCTGGCGCAATTAAAATTTGCGACAGTATAAAATTATTTTTTGAATAATTTACTATAGAAAAGGCAATCCCTGGGATATTTAAAATTTGTGACAGTATAAAATTAGTTTTTGAAAAATTTACTATAGAAAAGGCAATCCCTGGCGCAATTAAAATTTGCGACAGTTGAAAATTAGTTTTTGAATAATTTACTATAGAAAAGTCAATCCCTGGCGCAATTAAAATTTGTGACAGTTGAAAATTATTTTTTGAATAATTTACTATAGAAAAGGCAATTCCTGGGATATTTAAAATTTGCGACAGTATAAAATTATTTTTTGAATAATTTACTATAGAAAAGGCAATCCCTGGCGCAATTAAAATTTGTGACAGTTGAAAATTATTTTTTGAATAATTTACTATAGAAAAGGCAATCCCTGGCGTAATTAAAATTTGCGACAGTATAAAATTAGTTTTTGAATAATTTACTATAGAAAAGGCAATCCCTGGCGTAATTAAAATTTGTGACAGTTGAAAATTATTTTTTGAATAATTTACTATAGAAAAGGCAATCCCTGGCGCACATAAAATTTGCGACAGTAGAAAATTATTTTTTGAATAATTTACTATAGAAAAGGCAATCCCTGGGATATTTAAAATTTGCGACAGTAGAAAATTATTTTTTGAATAATTTACTATAGAAAAGGCAATCCCTGGCGCAATTAAAATTTGTGACAGTTGAAAATTATTTTTTGAATAATTTACTATAGAAAAGGCAATCCCTGGGATATTTAAAATTTGCGACAGTAGAAAATTATTTTTTGAATAATTTACTATAGAAAAGGCAATCCCTGGCGTAATTAAAATTTGCGACAGTAGAAAATTATTTTTTGAATAATTTACTATAGAAAAGGCAATCCCTGGCGTAATTAAAATTTGCGACAGTATAAAATTAGTTTTTGAATAATTTACTATAGAAAAGGCAATCCCTGGCGCAATTAAAATTTGTGACAGTTGAAAATTATTTTTTGAATAATTTACTATAGAAAAGGCAATCCCTGGGATATTTAAAATTTGCGACAGTAGAAAATTATTTTTTGAATAATTTACTATAGAAAAGGCAATCCCTGGGATATTTAAAATTTGCGACAGTAGAAAATTATTTTTTGAATAATTTACTATAGAAAAGGCAATCCCTGGCGCAATTAAAATTTGCGACAGTATAAAATTATTTTTTGAATAATTTACTATAGAAAAGTCAATCCCTGGCGCAATTAAAATTTGTGACAGTTGAAAATTATTTTTTGAATAATTTACTATAGAAAAGGCAATCCCTGGGATATTTAAAATTTGCGACAGTAGAAAATTATTTTTTGAATAATTTACTATAGAAAAGGCAATCCCTGGGATATTTAAAATTTGCGACAGTAGAAAATTATTTTTTGAATAATTTACTATATAAAAGGCAATCCCTGGCGTAATTAAAATTTGCGACAGTATAAAATTATTTTTTGAATAATTTACTATAGAAAAGTCAATCCCTGGCGCAATTAAAATTTGTGACAGTTGAAAATTATTTTTTGAATAATTTACTATAGAAAAGGCAATCCCTGGGATATTTAAAATTTGCGACAGTAGAAAATTATTTTTTGAATAATTTACTATAGAAAAGGCAATCCCTGGCGCAATTAAAATTTGCGACAGTATAAAATTATTTTTTGAATAATTTACTATAGAAAAGGCAATCCCTGGCGCAATTAAAATTTGCGACAGTATAAAATTATTTTTTGAATAATTTACTATAGAAAAGGCAATCCCTGGCGCAATTAAAATTTGTGACAGTTGAAAATTATTTTTTGAATAATTTACTATAGAAAAGGCAATCCCTGGATATTTAAAATTTGCGACAGTAGAAAATTATTTTTTGAATAATTTACTATAGAAAAGGCAATCCCTGGGATATTTAAAATTTGCGACAGTAGAAAATTATTTTTTGAAAAATTTACTATAGAAAAGGCAATCCCTGGGATATTTAAAATTTGCGACAGTAGAAAATTATTTTTTGAATAATTTACTATAGAAAAGGCAATCCCTGGGATATTTAAAATTTGCGACAGTATAAAATTATTTTTTGAATAATTTACTATAGAAAAGGCAATCCCTGGCGCAATTAAAATTTGCGACAGTATAAAATTATTTTTTGAATAATTTACTATAGAAAAGGCAATCCCTGGGATATTTAAAATTTGCGACAGTATAAAATTATTTTTTGAAAAATTTACTATAGAAAAGGCAATCCCTGGCGCAATTAAAATTTGTGACAGTTGAAAATTATTTTTTGAATAATTTACTATAGAAAAGGCAATCCCTGGGATATTTAAAATTTGCGACAGTAGAAAATTATTTTTTGAATAATTTACTATAGAAAAGGCAATCCCTGGGATATTTAAAATTTGCGACAGTATAAAATTATTTTTTGAAAAATTTACTATAGAAAAGGCAATCCCTGGGATATTTAAAGTTTGCGACAGTAGAAAATTATTTTTTGAATAATTTACTATAGAAAAGGCAATCCCTGGGATATTTAAAATTTGCGACAGTATAAAATTATTTTTTGAATAATTTACTATAGAAAAGGCAATCCCTGGGATATTTAAAATTTGCGACAGTTGAAAATTAGTTTTTGAATAATTTACTATAGAAAAGGCAATCCCTGGCGCAATTAAAATTTGCGACAGTAGAAAATTAGTTTTTGAATAATTTACTATAGAAAAGGCAATCCCTGGCGTAATTAAAATTTGCGACAGTAGAAAATTATTTTTTGAATAATTTACTATAGAAAAGGCAATCCCTGGGATATTTAAAATTTGCGACAGTAGAAAATTATTTTTTGAATAATTTACTATAGAAAAGGCAATCCCTGGGATATTTAAAATTTGTGACAGTATAAAATTATTTTTTGAATAATTTACTATAGAAAAGGCAATCCCTGGGATATTTAAAATTTGCGACAGTATAAAATTATTTTTTGAATAATTTACTATAGAAAAGGCAATCCCTGGGATATTTAAAATTTGTGACAGTATAAAATTATTTTTTGAATAATTTACTATAGAAAAGGCAATCCCTGGCGCAATTAAAATTTGCGACAGTAGAAAATTATTTTTTGAATAATTTACTATAGAAAAGGCAATCCTGGGATATTTAAAATTTGCGACAGTATAAAATTATTTTTTGAATAATTTACTATAGAAAAGGCAATCCCTGGCGTAATTAAAATTTGCGACAGTAGAAAATTATTTTTTGAATAATTTACTATAGAAAAGGCAATCCCTGGGATATTTAAAATTTGCGACAGTAGAAAATTATTTTTTGAATAATTTACTATAGAAAAGGCAATCCCTGGCGCACATAAAATTTGCGACAGTATAAAATTATTTTTTGAAAAATTTACTATAGAAAAGGCAATCCCTGGGATATTTAAAATTTGCGACAGTAGAAAATTATTTTTTGAATAATTTACTATAGAAAAGGCAATCCCTGGGATATTTAAAATTTGTGACAGTATAAAATTATTTTTTGAATAATTTACTATAGAAAAGGCAATCCCTGGGATATTTAAAATTTGTGACAGTATAAAATTATTTTTTGAATAATTTACTATAGAAAAGGCAATCCCTGGCGAAATTAAAATTTGCGACAGTAGAAAATTATTTTTTGAATAATTTACTATAGAAAAGGCAATCCCTGGCGCAATTAAAATTTGCGACAGTAGAAAATTATTTTTTGAATAATTTACTATAGAAAAGGCAATCCCTGGCGCAATTAAAATTTGCGACAGTATAAAATTATTTTTTGAATAATTTACTATAGAAAAGGCAATCCCTGGCGTAATTAAAATTTGCGACAGTATAAAATTATTTTTTGAATAATTTACTATAGAAAAGGCAATCCCTGGGATATTTAAAATTTGTGACAGTTGAAAATTATTTTTTGAATAATTTACTATAGAAAAGGCAATCCCTGGCGTAATTAAAATTTGCGACAGTATAAAATTATTTTTTGAATAATTTACTATAGAAAAGGCAATCCCTGGCGCAATTAAAATTTGTGACAGTATAAAATTATTTTTTGAATAATTTACTATAGAAAAGGCAATCCCTGGGATATTTAAAATTTGCGACAGTAGAAAATTATTTTTTGAATAATTTACTATAGAAAAGGCAATCCCTGGCGCAATTAAAATTTGCGACAGTATAAAATTATTTTTTGAATAATTTACTATAGAAAAGGCAATCCCTGGCGCAATTAAAATTTGTGACAGTTGAAAATTATTTTTTGAATAATTTACTATAGAAAAGGCAATCCTGGGATATTTAAAATTTGCGACAGTAGAAAATTATTTTTTGAATAATTTACTATAGAAAAGGCAATCCCTGGGATATTTAAAATTTGCGACAGTAGAAAATTATTTTTTGAATAATTTACTATAGAAAAGGCAATCCCTGGCGCAATTAAAATTTGCGACAGTATAAAATTATTTTTTGAATAATTTACTATAGAAAAGGCAATCCCTGGGATATTTAAAATTTGCGACAGTATAAAATTATTTTTTGAATAATTTACTATAGAAAAGGCAATCCCTGGCGCAATTAAAATTTGTGACAGTTGAAAATTATTTTTTGAATAATTTACTATAGAAAAGGCAATCCCTGGGATATTTAAAATTTGCGACAGTAGAAAATTATTTTTTGAATAATTTACTATAGAAAAGGCAATCCCTGGGATATTTAAAATTTGCGACAGTAGAAAATTATTTTTTGAATAATTTACTATATAAAAGGCAATCCCTGGCGCACATAAAATTTGTGACAGTATAAAATTATTTTTTGAATAATTTACTATATAAAAGGCAATCCCTGGCGCAATTAAAATTTGCGACAGTAGAAAATTATTTTTTGAATAATTTACTATAGAAAAGGCAATCCCTGGGATATTTAAAATTTGCGACAGTAGAAAATTATTTTTGAATAATTTACTATAGAAAAGGCAATCCCTGGGATATTTAAAATTTGCGACAGTATAAAATTATTTTTTGAAAAATTTACTATAGAAAAGGCAATCCCTGGCGCAATTAAAATTTGTGACAGTTGAAAATTAGTTTTTGAATAATTTACTATAGAAAAGGCAATCCCTGGGATATTTAAAATTTGCGACAGTAGAAAATTATTTTTTGAATAATTTACTATAGAAAAGGCAATCCCTGGGATATTTAAAATTTGCGACAGTAGAAAATTATTTTTTGAATAATTTACTATAGAAAAGGCAATCCCTGGCGCAATTAAAATTTGCGACAGTATAAAATTATTTTTTGAATAATTTACTATAGAAAAGGCAATCCCTGGGATATTTAAAATTTGCGACAGTATAAAATTATTTTTTGAATAATTTACTATAGAAAAGGCAATCCCTGGCGCAATTAAAATTTGTGACAGTTGAAAATTATTTTTTGAATAATTTACTATAGAAAAGGCAATCCCTGGCGCAATTAAAATTTGTGACAGTTGAAAATTATTTTTTGAATAATTTACTATAGAAAAGGCAATCCCTGGCGCAATTAAAATTTGTGACAGTTGAAAATTATTTTTTGAATAATTTACTATAGAAAAGGCAATCCCTGGCGTAATTAAAATTTGCGACAGTATAAAATTATTTTTTGAATAATTTACTATAGAAAAGGCAATCCCTGGCGCAATTAAAATTTGCGACAGTATAAAATTATTTTTTGAATAATTTACTATAGAAAAGGCAATCCCTGGCGCAATTAAAATTTGTGACAGTTGAAAATTATTTTTTGAATAATTTACTATAGAAAAGGCAATCCCTGGGATATTTAAAATTTGCGACAGTAGAAAATTATTTTTTGAATAATTTACTATAGAAAAGGCAATCCCTGGGATATTTAAAATTTGCGACAGTAGAAAATTATTTTTTGAATAATTTACTATAGAAAAGGCAATCCCTGGCGCAATTAAAATTTGCGACAGTATAAAATTATTTTTTGAATAATTTACTATAGAAAAGTCAATCCCTGGCGCAATTAAAATTTGCGACAGTTGAAAATTATTTTTTGAATAATTTACTATAGAAAAGGCAATCCCTGGCGTAATTAAAATTTGTGACAGTATAAAATTAGTTTTTGAATAATTTACTATAGAAAAGGCAATCCCTGGCGTAATTAAAATTTGCGACAGTATAAAATTATTTTTTGAATAATTTACTATAGAAAAGGCAATCCCTGGCGCACATAAAATTTGCGACAGTTGAAAATTATTTTTTGAATAATTTACTATAGAAAAGGCAATCCCTGGCGCACATAAAATTTGCGACAGTTCAAAATTATTTTTTGAATAATTTACTATAGAAAAGGCAATCCCTGGCGCAATTAAAATTTGCGACAGTATAAAATTATTTTTTGAATAATTTACTATAGAAAAGTCAATCCCTGGCGCAATTAAAATTTGCGACAGTATAAAATTAGTTTTTGAAAAATTTACTATATAAAAGGCAATCCCTGGCGCACATAAAATTTGCGACAGTAGAAAATTATTTTTTGAATAATTTACTATAAAAAAGGCAATCCCTGGCGCAATTAAAATTTGCGACAGTATAAAATTAGTTTTTGAAAAATTTACTGTAGAAAAGTCAATCCCTGGCGCACATAAAATTTGCGACAGTATAAAATTATTTTTTGAATAATTTACTATAGAAAAGTCAATCCCTGGCGCAATTAAAATTTGCGACAGTTGAAAATTAGTTTTTGAATAATTTACTATAGAAAAGGCAATCCCTGGCGTAATTAAAATTTGCGACAGTATAAAATTAGTTTTTGAATAATTTACTATAGAAAAGGCAATCCCTGGCGCAATTAAAATTTGTGACAGTTGAAAATTATTTTTGAATAATTTACTATAGAAAAGGCAATCCCTGGCGCACATAAAATTTGCGACAGTAGAAAATTATTTTTTGAATAATTTACTATAGAAAAGTCAATCCCTGGCGCACATAAAATTTGCGACAGTAAAAAATTAGTTTTTGAAAAATTTACTATATAAAAGGCAATCCCTGGCGCACATAAAATTTGCGACAGTATAAAATTAGTTTTTGAATAATTTACTATAGAAAAGGCAATCCCTGGGATATTTAAAATTTGTGACAGTTGAAAATTATTTTTTGAATAATTTACTATAGAAAAGGCAATCCCTAGGATATTTAAAATTTGCGACAGTATAAAATTAGTTTTTGAAAAATTTACTATATAAAAGGCAATCCCTGGCGCACATAAAATTTGCGACAGTAGAAAATTATTTTTTGAATAATTTACTATAGAAAAGGCAATCCCTGGCGCAATTAAAATTTGCGACAGTATAAAATTAGTTTTTGAAAAATTTACTGTAGAAAAGTCAATCCCTGGCGCACATAAAATTTGCGACAGTATAAAATTATTTTTTGAATAATTTACTATAGAAAAGGCAATCCCTGGCGCACATAAAATTTGCGACAGTTGAAAATTATTTTTTGAATAATTTACTATAGAAAAGGCAATCCCTGGGATATTTAAAATTTGTGACAGTTGAAAATTATTTTTTGAATAATTACTATAGAAAAGGCAATCCCTGGGATATTTAAAATTTGCGACAGTATAAAATTAGTTTTTGAAAAATTTACTATATAAAAGGCAATCCCTGGCGCACATAAAATTTGCGACAGTAGAAAATTATTTTTTGAATAATTTACTATAGAAAAGGCAATCCCTGGCGCAATTAAAATTTGCGACAGTATAAAATTAGTTTTTGAAAAATTTACTGTAGAAAAGTCAATCCCTGGCGCACATAAAATTTGCGACAGTATAAAATTATTTTTTGAATAATTTACTATAGAAAAGTCAATCCCTGGCGCAATTAAAATTTGTGACAGTTGAAAATTATTTTTTGAATAATTTACTATAGAAAAGGCAATCCCTGGCGCAATTAAAATTTGTGACAGTAGAAAATTATTTTTTGAATAATTTACTATAGAAAAGGCAATCCCTGGCGCAATTAAAATTTGTGACAGTATAAAATTATTTTTTGAATAATTTACTATAGAAAAGTCAATCCCTGTGATATTTAAAATTTGCGACAGTATAAAATTATTTTTTGAATAATTTACTATAGAAAAGGCAATCCCTGGGATATTTAAAATTTGCGACAGTAGAAAATTAGTTTTTGAAAAATTTACTATATAAAAGGCAATCCCTGGCGTAATTTAAATTTGTGACAGTATAAAATTAGTTTTTGAATAATTTACTATAGAAAAGTCAATCCCTGGCGCAATTAAAATTTGTGACAGTTGAAAATTATTTTTTGAATAATTTACTATAGAAAAGGCAATCCCTGGCGCAATTAAAATTTGTGACAGTATAAAATTATTTTTTGAATAATTTACTATAGAAAAGGCAATCCCTGGCGCAATTAAAATTTGCGACAGTATAAAATTATTTTTTGAATAATTTACTATAGAAAAGTCAATCCCTGGCGCAATTAAAATTTGCGACAGTATAAAATTATTTTTTGAATAATTTACTATAGAAAAGTCAATCCCTGGCGCACATAAAATTTGCGACAGTATAAAATTATTTTTTGAATAATTTACTATAGAAAAGTCAATCCCTGGCGTAATTAAAATTTGCGACAGTATAAAATTATTTTTTGAATAATTTACTATAGAAAAGTCAATCCCTGGCGCAATTAAAATTTGTGACAGTATAAAATTATTTTTTGAATAATTTACTATATAAAAGGCAATCCCTGGCGTAATTAAAATTTGCGACAGTATAAAATTAGTTTTTGAATAATTTACTATAGAAAAGTCAATCCCTGGCGTAATTAAAATTTGTGACAGTTGAAAATTATTTTTTGAATAATTTACTATAGAAAAGCCAATCCCTGGCGCAATTAAAATTTGTGACAGTATAAAATTATTTTTTGAATAATTTACTATATAAAAGGCAATCCCTGGCGCAATTAAAATTTGTGACAGTTGAAAATTATTTTTTGAATAATTTACTATAGAAAAGTCAATCCCTGGCGCAATTAAAATTTGCGACAGTTGAAAATTATTTTTTGAATAATTTACTATATAAAAGGCAATCCCTGGGATATTTAAAATTTGCGACAGTATAAAATTATTTTTTGAATAATTTACTATAGAAAAGGCAATCCCTGGCGCAATTAAAATTTGTGACAGTTGAAAATTATTTTTTGAATAATTTACTATAGAAAAGGCAATCCCTGGCGCAATTAAAATTTGTGACAGTTGAAAATTATTTTTTGAATAATTTACTATAGAAAAGTCAATCCCTGGCGCCATTAAAATTTGCGACAGTTGAAAATTATTTTTTGAATAATTTACTATATAAAAGGCAATCCCTGGGATATTTAAAATTTGCGACAGTATAAAATTATTTTTTGAATAATTTACTATAGAAAAGGCAATCCCTGGCGTAATTAAAATTTGCGACAGTATAAAATTATTTTTTGAATAATTTACTATAGAAAAGGCAATCCCTGGCGCAATTAAAATTTGCGACAGTATAAAATTATTTTTTGAATAATTTACTATAGAAAAGTCAATCCCTGGCGCAATTAAAATTTGTGACAGTTGAAAATTATTTTTTGAATAATTTACTATAGAAAAGGCAATCCCTGGCGTAATTAAAATTTGCGACAGTATAAAATTAGTTTTTGAATAATTTACTATAGAAGAGGCAATCCCTGGCGTAATTAAAATTTGTGACAGTTGAAAATTATTTTTTGAATAATTTACTATAGAAAAGGCAATCCCTGGCGCACATAAAATTTGCGACAGTAAAAAATTATTTTTTGAATAATTTACTATAGAAAAGTCAATCCCTGGCGCAATTAAAATTTGCGACAGTATAAAATTATTTTTTGAAAAATTTACTATAGAAAAGGCAATCCCTGGCGCAATTAAAATTTGTGACAGTATAAAATTATTTTTTGAATAATTTACTATAGAAAAGGCAATCCCTGGCGCAATTAAAATTTGCGACAGTATAAAATTATTTTTTGAATAATTTACTATAGAAAAGTCAATCCCTGGCGCAATTAAAATTTGCGACAGTATAAAATTATTTTTGAATAATTTACTATAGAAAAGTCAATCCCTGGCGCAATTAAAATTTGCGACAGTTGAAAATTAGTTTTTGAAAAATTTACTATATAAAAGGCAATCCCTGGCGTAATTAAAATTTGCGACAGTATAAAATTAGTTTTTGAAAAATTTTATACTGTCGCAAATTTTAATTGCGCCAGGGATTGCCTTTTCTATAGTAAATTATTCAAAAAATAATTTTATACTGTCACAAATTTTATGTGCGCCAGGGATTGACTTTTCTATAGTAAATTATTCAAAAAATAATTTTATACTGTCACAAATTTTAATTACGCCAGGGATTGCCTTTTCTATAGTAAATTATTCAAAAAATAATTTTCAACTGTCGCAAATTTTAAATATCCCAGGGATTGCCTTTTCTATAGTAAATTATTCAAAAAATAATTTTATACTGTCACAAATTTTAATTGCGCCAGGGATTGCCTTTTCTATAGTAAATTTTTCAAAAAATAATTTTATACTGTCGCAAATTTTATGTGCGCCAGGGATTGCCTTTTCTATAGTAAATTATTCAAAAACTAATTTTATACTGTCACAAATTTTAATTGCGCCAGGGATTGCCTTTTCTATAGTAAATTATTCAAAAAATAATTTTATACTGTCGCAAATTTTAATTACGCCAGGGATTGCCTTTTATATAGTAAATTTTTCAAAAAATAATTTTCAACTGTCACAAATTTTAATTGCGCCAGGGATTGCCTTTTATATAGTAAATTTTTCAAAAAATAATTTTATACTGTCGCAAATTTTAATTGCGCCAGGGATTGCCTTTTCTATAGTAAATTATTCAAAAAATAATTTTATACTGTCACAAATTTTAATTACGCCAGGGATTGCCTTTTATATAGTAAATTATTCAAAAACTAATTTTATACTGTCGCAAATTTTAATTACGCCAGGGATTGCCTTTTATATAGTAAATTTTTCAAAAACTAATTTTCTACTGTCGCAAATTTTAAATATCCCAGGGATTGCCTTTTCTATAGTAAATTATTCAAAAAATAATTTTCAACTGTCACAAATTTTAATTGCGCCAGGGATTGCCTTTTCTATAGTAAATTATTCAAAAAATAATTTTCTACTGTCGCAAATTTTAAATATCCCAGGGATTGCCTTTTCTATAGTAAATTATTCAAAAAATAATTTTATACTGTCGCAAATTTTAAATATCCCAGGATTGCCTTTTCTATAGTAAATTATTCAAAAATAATTTTATACTGTCACAAATTTTAAATATCCCAGGGATTGCCTTTTATATAGTAAATTATTCAAAAAATAATTTTCAACTGTCACAAATTTTAATTGCGCCAGGGATTGCCTTTTCTATAGTAAATTATTCAAAAAATAATTTTCTACTGTCGCAAATTTTAAATATCCCAGGGATTGCCTTTTCTATAGTAAATTTTTCAAAAAATAATTTTATACTGTCGCAAATTTTAATTACGCCAGGGATTGCCTTTTATATAGTAAATTTTTCAAAAACTAATTTTATACTGTCGCAAATTTTATGTGCGCCAGGGATTGCCTTTTATATAGTAAATTATTCAAAAAATAATTTTCTACTGTCGCAAATTTTAAATATCCCAGGGATTGCCTTTTCTATAGTAAATTTTTCAAAAACTAATTTTATACTGTCGCAAATTTTAATTACGCCAGGGATTGACTTTTCTATAGTAAATTATTCAAAAAATAATTTTATACTGTCGCAAATTTTATGTGCGCCAGGGATTACCTTTTATATAGTAAATTTTTCAAAAACTAATTCTATACTGTCGCAAATTTTATGTGCGCCAGGGATTGCCTTTTATATAGTAAATTTTTCAAAAACTAATTTTATACTGTCGCAAATTTTATGTGCGCCAGGGATTGCCTTTTCTATAGTAAATTATTCAAAAAATAATTTTATACTGTCACAAATTTTATGTGCGCCAGGGATTGCCTTTTCTATAGTAAATTATTCAAAAAATAATTTTCTACTGTCGCAAATTTTAATTGCGCCAGGGATTGCCTTTTCTATAGTAAATTATTCAAAAACTAATTTTATACTGTCGCAAATTTTAATTACGCCAGGGATTGCCTTTTATATAGTAAATTATTCAAAAAATAATTTTATACTGTCACAAATTTTAAATATCCCAGGGATTGCCTTTTCTATAGTAAATTATTCAAAAAATAATTTTATACTGTCGCAAATTTTAAATATCCCAGGGATTGCCTTTTCTATAGTAAATTATTCAAAAAATAATTTTATACTGTCACAAATTTTATGTGCGCCAGGGATTGCCTTTTCTATAGTAAATTATTCAAAAACTAATTTTATACTGTCGCAAATTTTATGTGCGCCAGGGATTGCCTTTTCTATAGTAAATTTTTCAAAAACTAATTTTATACTGTCGCAAATTTTATGTGCGCCAGGGATTGCCTTTTATATAGTAAATTATTCAAAAAATAATTTTATACTGTCACAAATTTTATGTGCGCCAGGGATTGCCTTTTATATAGTAAATTATTCAAAAAATAATTTTCTACTGTCGCAAATTTTAAATATCCCAGGGATTGCCTTTTCTATAGTAAATTATTCAAAAAATAATTTTCAACTGTCACAAATTTTAATTACGCCAGGGATTGCCTTTTATATAGTAAATTATTCAAAAAATAATTTTCAACTCTCACAAATTTTAATTGCGCCAGGGATTGCCTTTTCTATAGTAAATTATTCAAAAAATAATTTTCAACTGTCACAAATTTTAAATATCCCAGGGATTGCCTTTTCTATAGTAAATTATTCAAAAAATAATTTTCAACTGTCACAAATTTTAATTGCGCCAGGGATTGCCTTTTCTATAGTAAATTATTCAAAAAATAATTTTCAACTGTCACAAATTTTAATTGCGCCAGGGATTGCCTTTTCTATAGTAAATTATTCAAAAAATAATTTTATACTGTCGCAAATTTTAAATATCCCAGGGATTGCCTTTTCTATAGTAAATTATTCAAAAAATAATTTTCAACTGTCACAAATTTTAATTGCGCCAGGGATTGCCTTTTCTATAGTAAATTATTCAAAAAATAATTTTCAACTGTCACAAATTTTAATTGCGCCAGGGATTGACTTTTCTATAGTAAATTTTTCAAAAACTAATTTTATACTGTCGCAAATTTTAATTACGCCAGGGATTGACTTTTCTATAGTAAATTATTCAAAAAATAATTTTATACTGTCGCAAATTTTAAATATCCCAGGGATTGCCTTTTCTACAGTAAATTATTCAAAAAATAATTTTCTACTGTCGCAAATTTTAATTACGCCAGGGATTGCCTTTTCTATAGTAAATTTTTCAAAAACTAATTTTCTACTGTCGCAAATTTTAATTAAATTTTTCAAAAACTAATTTTCTACTGTCGCAAATTTTAATTACGCCAGGGATTGACTTTTCTATAGTAAATTATTCAAAAAATAATTTTATACTGTCGCAAATTTTAATTACGCCAGGGATTGACTTTTCTATAGTAAATTATTCAAAAAATAATTTTATACTGTCACAAATTTTAATTGCGCCAGGGATTGCCTTTTTATATAGTAAATTTTTCAAAAACTAATTTTATACTGTCGCAAATTTTAATTGCGCCAGGGATTGCCTTTTCTATAGTAAATTTTTCAAAAACTAATTTTCTACTGTCGCAAATTTTAAATATCCCAGGGATTGCCTTTTCTATAGTAAATTATTCAAAAAATAATTTTCAACTGTCACAAATTTTAATTGCGCCAGGGATTGCCTTTTCTATAGTAAATTATTCAAAAAATAATTTTCAACTGTCACAAATTTTAATTGCGCCAGGGATTGACTTTTCTATAGTAAATTTTTCAAAAACTAATTTTATACTGTCGCAAATTTTAATTACGCCAGGGATTGACTTTTCTATAGTAAAATTATTCAAAAAATAATTTTATACTGTCGCAAATTTTAATTGCGCCAGGGATTGCCTTTTCTATAGTAAATTATTCAAAAAATAATTTTCTACTGTCGCAAATTTTAAATATCCCAGGGATTGCCTTTTCTATAGTAAATTATTCAAAAAATAATTTTCTACTGTCGCAAATTTTATGTGCGCCAGGGATTGCCTTTTATATAGTAAATTTTTCAAAACTAATTTTATACTGTCGCAAATTTTATGTGCGCCAGGGATTGCCTTTTATATAGTAAATTATTCAAAAAATAATTTTCAAACTGTCACAAATTTTAATTGCGCCAGGGATTGCCTTTTCTATAGTAAATTATTCAAAAAATAATTTTTCAACTGTCACAAATTTTAATTGCGCCAGGGATTGCCTTTTCTATAGTAAATTATTCAAAAAATAATTTTATACTGTCACAAATTTTATGTGCGCCAGGGATTGCCTTTTCTATAGTAAATTATTCAAAAACTAATTTTATACTGTCGCAAATTTTATGAGCGCCAGGGATTGCCTTTTCTATAGTAAATTTTTCAAAAACTAATTTTATACTGTCGCAAATTTTATGTGCGCCAGGGATTGCCTTTTTATATAGTAAATTATTCAAAAAAATAATTTTATACTGTCACAAATTTTATGTGCGCCAGGGATTGCCTTTTATATAGTAAAATTATTCAAAAAATAATTTTATACTGTCACAAATTTTATGTGCGCCAGGGATTGCCTTTTCTATAGTAAATTATTCAAAAAATAATTTTCTACTGTCGCAAATTTTAAATATTCCCAGGGATTGCCTTTTCTATAGTAAATTATTCAAAAAATAATTTTCAACTGTCACAAATTTTAATTGCGCCAGGGATTGCCTTTTCTATAGTAAATTATTCAAAAAATAATTTTATACTGTCGCAAATTTTAATTGCGCCAGGGATTGCCTTTTCTATAGTAAATTATTCAAAAAATAATTTTCAACTGTCACAAATTTTAATTGCGCCAGGGATTGCCTTTTCTATAGTAAATTATTCAAAAAATAATTTTCAACTGTCACAAATTTTAATTGCGCCAGGGATTGACTTTTCTATAGTAAATTATTCAAAAACTAATTTTATACTGTCGCAAATTTTAATTACGCCAGGGATTGCCTTTTATATAGTAAATTATTCAAAAACTAATTTTATACTGTCACAAATTTTAATTGCGCCAGGGATTGCCTTTTATATAGTAAATTATTCAAAAAATAATTTTATACTGTCGCAAATTTTAAATATCCCAGGGATTGCCTTTTTCTATAGTAAATTTATTCAAAAACTAATTTTCAACTGTCACAAATTTTAATTGCGCCAGGGATTGCCCTTTTATATAGTAAATTATTCAAAAAATAATTTTCTACTGTCGCAAATTTTAAATATCCCAGGAATTGCCTTTTTCTATAGTAAATTATTCGAAAAATAATTTTCTACTGTCGCAAATTTTAAATATCCCAGGGGATTGCCTTTTCTATAGTAAATTATTCAAAAAATAATTTTATACTGTCGCAAATTTTAATTGCGCCAGGGATTGCCTTTTCTATAGTAAATTATTCAAAAAATAATTTTCAACTGTCACAAATTTTAATTGCGCCAGGGATTGCCTTTTCTATAGTAAATTATTCAAAAAATAATTTTCAACTGTCACAAAATTTTAATTGCGCCAGGGATTGACTTTTCTATAGTAAATTATTCAAAAACTAATTTTATACTGTCGCAAATTTTAATTACGCCAGGGATTGCCTTTTATATAGTAAATTATTCAAAAACTAATTTTCAACTGTCACAAATTTTAATTGCGCCAGGGATTGCCTTTTATATAGTAAATTATTCAAAAAATAATTTTATACTGTCGCAAAATTTTAAATATCCCTAGGGATTGCCTTTTCTATAGTAAATTATTCAAAAACTAATTTTCAACTGTCACAAATTTTAATTGCGCCAGGGATTGCCTTTTATATAGTAAATTATTCAAAAAATAATTTTCTACTGTCGCAAAATTTTAAAATATCCCAGGGATTGCCTTTTCTATAGTAAATTATTCAAAAAATAATTTTCAACTGTCACAAATTTTAATTGACGCAGGGATTGCCTTTTCTATAGTAAATTATTCAAAAAATAATTTTATACTGTCGCAAATTTTAATTGCGCCAGGGATTGCCTTTTCTATAGTAAATTATTCAAAAAATAATTTTCAACTGTCACAAATTTTAATTGCGCCAGGGATTGCCTTTTCTATAGTAAATTATTCAAAAAATAATTTTCAACTGTCACAAATTTTAATTGGGGCCAGGGATTGACTTTTCTATAGTAAATTAATTCAAAAACTAATTTTATACTGTCGCAAATTTTAATTACGCCAGGGATTGCCTTTTATATAGTAAATTATTCAAAAACTAATTTTCAACTGTCACAAATTTTAATTGCGCCAGGGATTGACTTTTCTATAGTAAATTTTTCAAAAACTAATTTTATACTGTCGCAAATTTTAATTACGCCAGGGATTGACTTTTCTATAGTAAATTATTCAAAAAATAATTTTATTACTGTCGCAAATTTTTAATTGCGCCAGGGATTGCCTTTTCTATAGTAAATTATTCAAAAAATAATTTTCTACTGTCGCCAAATTTTAAATATCCCAGGGATTGCCTTTTCTATAGTAAATTATTCAAAAAATAATTTTCTACTGTCGCAAATTTTAAATATCCCAGGGATTGCCTTTTCTATAGTAAATTATTCAAAAAAATAATTTTCAACTGTCACAAATTTTAATTGCGCCAGGGGATTGCCTTTTCTATAGTAAATTTATTCAAAAAATAATTTTATACTGTCACAAATTTTATGTGCGCCAGGGATTGCCTTTTCTATAGTAAATTATTCAAAAATAATTTTATACTGTCGCAAATTTTAAATATCCCAGGGATTGCCTTTTCTATAGTAAATTATTCAAAAACTAATTTTATACTGTCGCAAATTTTATGTGCGCCAGGGATTGCCTTTTCTATAGTAAATTTTTCAAAAACTAATTTTATACTGTCGCAAATTTTATGTTGCGCCAGGGATTGCCTTTTATATAGTAAATTATTCAAAAAATAATTTTATACTGTCACAAATTTTTATGTGCGCCAGGGATTGCCTTTTATATAGTAAATTATTCAAAAAATAATTTTCTACTGTCACAAATTTTAATTGCGCCAGGGATTGCCTTTTCTATAGTAAATTATTCAAAAAAATAATTTTATACTGTCGCAAATTTTAATTGCGCCAGGGATTGCCTTTTCTATAGTAAATTATTCAAAAAATAATTTTCTACTGTCGCAAATTTTAAATATCCCAGGGATTGCCTTTTCTATAGTAAATTATTCAAAAAATAATTTTCTACTGTCGCAAATTTTTAAATATCCCAGGGATTGCCTTTTCTATAGTAAATTTTTCAAAAAATAATTTTCTACTGTCTCAAATTTTAAATATCCCAGGGATTGCCTTTTCTATAGTAAATTATTCAAAAAATAATTTTCTACTGTCGCAAATTTTAAATATCCCAGGGATTGCCTTTTCTATAGTAAATTATTCAAAAAATAATTTTCAACTGTCACAAATTTTAATTGCGCCAGGGATTGCCTTTTCTATAGTAAATTATTCAAAAAAATAATTTTCAACTGTCACAAATTTTAATTGCGCCAGGGATTGCCTTTTCTATAGTAAATTATTCAAAAAATAATTTTCTACTGTCGCAAATTTTATGTGCGCCAGGATTGCCTTTTATATAGTAAATTTTTCAAAAACTAATTTTATACTGTCGCAAATTTTAAATATCCCAGGGATTGCCTTTTCTATAGTAAATTATTCAAAAAATAATTTTCAACTGTCACAAATTTTAATTGCGCAAGGGATTTCCTTTTCTATAGTAAATTAATTCAAAAAATAATTTTCTTACTGTCGCAAATTTTAATTGCGCCAGGGATTGCCTTTTATATAGTAAATTATTCAAAAAATAATTTTCAACTGTAACAAATTTTAATTGCGCCAGGGATTGACTTTTCTATAGTAAATTTTTCAAAAACTAATTTTATACTGTCGCAAAATTTTAATTACGCCAGGGATTGACTTTTCTATAGTAAATTATTCAAAAAATAATTTTTATACTGTCGCAAATTTTAATTTGCGCCAGGGATTGCCTTTTCTATAGTAAATTATTCAAAAAATAATTTTCTACTGTCGCAAATTTTAAATATCCCAGGGATTGCCTTTTCTATAGTAAATTATTCAAAAAATAATTTTCTACTGTCGCAAATTTTAAATATCCCAGGGATTGCCTTTTCTATAGTAAATTATTCAAAAAATAATTTTCAACTGTCACAAATTTTAATTGCGCCAGGGATTGCCTTTTCTATAGTAAATTATTCAAAAAATAATTTTATACTGTCACAAATTTTATGTGCGCAGGGATTGCCTTTTCTATAGTAAATTATTCAAAAAATAATTTTATACTGTCGCAAATTTTAAATATCCCAGGATTGCCTTTCTATAGTAAATTATTCAAATAATAATTTTATACTGTCACAAATTTTATGTGCGCCAGGGATTGCCTTTTCTATAGTAAATTATTCAAAAACTAATTTTATACTGTCGCAAATTTTATGTGCGCCAGGGATTGCCTTTTCTATAGTAAATTTTTCAAAAACTAATTTTATACTGTCGCAAATTTTAAATATCCCAGGGATTGCCTTTTCTATAGTAAATTATTCAAAAAATAATTTTCAACTGTCACAAATTTTAATTGCGCCAGGGATTGCCTTTTCTATAGTAAATTATTCAAAAAATAATTTTCAACTGTCACAAATTTTAATTGCGCCAGGGATTGCCCTTTCTATAGTAAATTATTCAAAAAATAATTTTCTACTGTCGCAAATTTTATGTGCGCCAGGGATTGCCTTTTATATAGTAAATTTTTCAAAAACTAATTTTTATACTGTCGCAAATTTTATGTGCGCCGGGGATTGCCTTTTATATAGTAAATTATTCAAAAAATAATTTTCTACTGTCGCAAATTTTAAATATCCCAGGGATTGCCTTTTCTATAGTAAATTATTCAAAAAATAATTTTCTACTGTCGCAAATTTTAATTGCGCCAGGGATTGCCTTTTATATAGTAAATTTTTCAAAAACTAATTTTATACTGTCGCAAATTTTATGTGCGCCAGGGATTGACTTTTCTATAGTAAATTATTCAAAAAATAATTTTCAACTGTCACAAATTTTAATTGCGCCAGGGATTGCCTTTTCTATAGTAAATTATTCAAAAAATAATTTTATACTGTCGCAAATTTTAATTGCGCCAGGGATTGACTTTTCTATAGTAAATTATTCAAAAAATAATTTTCTACTGTCGCAAATTTTAATTACGCCAGGGATTGCCTTTTATATAGTAAATTATTCAAAAAATAATTTTATACTGTCACAAATTTTAAATATCCCAGGGATTGCCTTTTCTATAGTAAATTATTCAAAAAATAATTTTATACTGTCGCAAATTTTAATTACGCCAGGGATTGCCTTTTCTATAGTAAATTATTCAAAAAATAATTTTATACTGTCACAAATTTTAATTACGCAGGGATTGCCTTTTCTATAGTAAATTATTCAAAAAATAATTTTCAACTGTCACAAATTTTAATTGCGCCAGGGATTGACTTTTCTATAGTAAATTATTCAAAAAATAATTTTCAACTGTCACAAATTTTAATTGCGCCAGGGATTGGCCTTTTTCTATAGTAAATTATTCAAAAATAATTTTATACTGTCGCAAATTTTAATTGCGCCAGGGATTGCCTTTTCTATAGTAAATTATTCAAAAAATAATTTTCTACTGTCGCAAATTTTAAATATCCCAGGGATTGCCTTTTCTATAGTAAATTATTCAAAAAATAATTTTCAACTGTCACAAATTTTAATTGCGCCAGGGATTGCCTTTTCTATAGTAAATTATTCAAAAAATAATTTTCTACTGTCGCAAATTTTAAATATCCAGGGATTGCCTTTTCTATAGTAAATTATTCAAAAAATAATTTTATACTGTCACAAATTTTAAATATCCCAGGGATTGCCTTTTCTATAGTAAATTATTCAAAAAATAATTTTATACTGTCACAAATTTTAAATATCCCAGGGGATTGCCTTTTCTATAGTAAATTATTCAAAAAAATAATTTTATACTGTCGCAAATTTTAATTACGCCAGGGATTGCTTTTCTATAGTAAATTATTCAAAAAATAATTTTATACTGTCACAAATTTTAATTGCGCCAGGGATTGCCTTTTCTATTAGTAAATTATTCAAAAAATAATTTTCAACTGTCACAAATTTTAATTGCGCAGGGATTGCCTTTTCTATAGTAAATTATTCAAAAAATAATTTTCTACTGTCGCAAATTTTATGTGCGCCAGGGATTGCCTTTTATATAGTAAATTTTTCAAAACTAATTTTATACTGTCGCAAATTTTATGTGCGCCAGGGATTGCCTTTTATATAGTAAATTATTCAAAAAATAATTTTCTACTGTCGCAAATTTTAAATATCCCAGGGATTGCCTTTTCTATAGTAAATTATTCAAAAAATAATTTTCTACTGTCGCAAATTTTAATTGCGCCAGGGATTGCCTTTTATATAGTAAATTTTTCAAAAACTAATTTTATACTGTCGCAAATTTTATGTGCGCCAGGGATTGACTTTTCTATAGTAAATTATTCAAAAAATAATTTTCAACTGTCACAAATTTTAATTGCGCCAGGGATTGCCTTTTCTATAGTAAATTATTCAAAAAATAATTTTATACTGTCGCAAATTTTAATTGCGCCAGGGATTGACTTTTCTATAGTAAATTATTCAAAAAATAATTTTCTACTGTCGCAAATTTTAATTACGCCAGGGATTGCCTTTTTATATAGTAAATTATTCAAAAAATAATTTTTATACTGTCACAAATTTTAAATATCCCAGGGATTGCCTTTTCTATAGTAAATTATTCAAAAAATAATTTTATACTGTCGCAAATTTTAATTACGCCAGGGATTGCCTTTTCTATAGTAAATTATTCAAAAAATAATTTTATACTGTCACAAATTTTAATTACGCCAGGGATTGCCTTTTCTATAGTAAATTATTCAAAAAATAATTTTCAACTGTCACAAATTTAATTGCGCCAGGGATTGACTTTTCTATAGTAAATTATTCAAAAAATAATTTTCAACTGTCACAAATTTTAATTGCGCCAGGGATTGCCTTTTCTATAGTAAATTATTCAAAAAATAATTTTATACTGTCGCAAATTTTAATTGCGCCAGGGATTGCCTTTTCTATAGTAAATTATTCAAAAAAATAATTTTCTACTGTCGCAAATTTTAAATATCCCAGGGATTGCCTTTTCTATAGTAAATTATTCAAAAAATAATTTTCAACTGTCACAAATTTTAATTGCGCCAGGGATTGCCTTTTCTATAGTAAAATTATTCAAAAAATAATTTTCTACTGTCGCAAATTTTAAATATCCCAGGGATTGCCTTTTCTATAGTAAATTATTCAAAAAATAATTTTATACTGTCACAAATTTTAAATATCCCAGGGATTGCCTTTTCTATAGTAAATTATTCAAAAAATAATTTTATACTGTCACAAATTTTAAATATCCCAGGGATTGCCTTTTCTATAGTAAAATTATTCAAAAAATAATTTTATACTGTCGCAAATTTTAATTACGCCAGGGATTGCCTTTTCTATAGTAAATTATTCAAAAAAATAATTTTATACTGTCACAAATTTTAATTGCGCCAGGGATTGCCTTTTCTATAGTAAATTATTCAAAAAATAATTTTCAACTGTCACAAATTTTAATTGCGCCAGGGATTGACTTTTCTATAGTAAATTATTCAAAAAATAATTTTTATACTGTCACAAATTTTAATTGCGCCAGGGATTGCCTTTTCTATAGTAAATTATTCAAAAAATAATTTTCAACTGTCACAAATTTTAATTGCGCCAGGGATTGACTTTTCTATAGTAAATTATTCAAAAAATAATTTTCAACTGTCACAAATTTTAATTGCGCCCTTTTCTATAGTAAATTATTCAAAAAATAATTTTCAACTGTCACAAATTTTAATTGCGCCAGGGATTGCCTTTTCTATAGTAAATTATTCAAAAAATAATTTTCTACTGTCGCAAATTTTAAATATCCCAGGGATTGCCTTTTCTATAGTAAATTATTCAAAAAATAATTTTATACTGTCACAAATTTTATGTGCGCCAGGGATTGCCTTTTCTATAGTAAATTATTCAAAAAATAATTTTCTACTGTCGCAAATTTTAATTACGCCAGGGATTGCCTTTTCTACAGTAAATTTTTCAAAAACTAATTTTATACTGTCGCAAATTTTAATTGCGCCAGGGATTGCCTTTTCTATAGTAAATTATTCAAAAAATAATTTTATACTGTCACAAATTTTAAATATCCCAGGGATTGCCTTTTCTATAGTAAATTATTCAAAAAATAATTTTCAACTGTCACAAATTTTAATTGCGCCAGGGATTGCCTTTTCTATAGTAAATTATTCAAAAAATAATTTTCAACTGTCACAAATTTTAATTGCGCCAGGGATTGCCTTTTCTATAGTAAATTATTCAAAAAATAATTTTCTACTGTCGCAAATTTTAAATATCCCAGGGATTGCCTTTTCTATAGTAAATTATTCAAAAACTAATTTTATACTGTCGCAAATTTTAATTACGCCAGGGATTGCCTTTTATATAGTAAATTTTTCAAAAACTAATTTTATACTGTCGCAAATTTTAATTACGCCAGGGATTGCCTTTTATATAGTAAATTATTCAAAAAATAATTTTCAACTGTCACAAATTTTAATTGCGCCAGGGATTGCCTTTTATATAGTAAATTTTTCAAAAACTAATTTTATACTGTCGCAAATTTTATGTGCGCCAGGGATTGCCTTTTCTATAGTAAATTATTCAAAAAATAATTTTCAACTGTCACAAATTTTAATTGCGCCAGGGATTGCCTTTTCTCTAGTAAATTATTCAAAAAATAATTTTCTACTGTCGCAAATTTTAATTGCGCCAGGGATTGACTTTTCTATAGTAAATTATTCAAAAACTAATTTTATACTGTCGCAAATTTTAATTACGCCAGGGATTGCCTTTTATATAGTAAATTTTTCAAAAACTAATTTTATACTGTCGCAAATTTTAATTGCGCCAGGGATTGCCTTTTATATAGTAAATTTTTCAAAAACTAATTTTATACTGTCGCAAATTTTATGTGCGCCAGGGATTGCCTTTTATATAGTAAATTATTCAAAAACTAATTTTATACTGTCGCAAATTTTATGTGCGCCAGGGATTGCCTTTTCTATAGTAAATTATTCAAAAAATAATTTTATACTGTCGCAAATTTTAAATACGCCAGGGATTGCCTTTTATATAGTAAATTTTTCAAAAACTAATTTTATACTGTCGCAAATTTTAATTACGCCAGGGATTGCCTTTTATATAGTAAATTATTCAAAAAATAATTTTCAACTGTCACAAATTTTAATTGCGCCAGGGATTGCCTTTTCTATAGTAAATTATTCAAAAAATAATTTTCTACTGTCGCAAATTTTAATTGCGCCAGGGATTGACTTTTCTATAGTAAATTATTCAAAAACTAATTTTATACTGTCGCAAATTTTAATTACGCCAGGGATTGCCTTTTATATAGTAAATTTTTCAAAAACTAATTTTATACTGTCGCAAATTTTAATTGCGCCAGGGATTGCCTTTTATATAGTAAATTTTTCAAAAACTAATTTTATACTGTCGCAAATTTTATGTGCGCCAGGGATTGCCTTTTATATAGTAAATTATTCAAAAAATAATTTTCTACTGTCACAAATTTTAATTGCGCCAGGGATTGCCTTTTCTATAGTAAATTATTCAAAAACTAATTTTCTACTGTCGCAAATTTTAAATATCCCAGGGATTGCCTTTTCTATAGTAAATTATTCAAAAAATAATTTTCAACTGTCACAAATTTTAATTGCGCCAGGGATTGCCTTTTCTACAGTAAATTATTCAAAAAATAATTTTATACTGTCGCAAATTTTAAATATCCCAGGGATTGCCTTTTCTATAGTAAATTATTCAAAAAATAATTTTCAACTGTCACAAATTTTAATTGCGCCAGGGATTGACTTTTCTATAGTAAATTATTCAAAAACTAATTTTATACTGTCGCAAATTTTAATTACGCCAGGGATTGCCTTTTATATAGTAAATTATTCAAAAACTAATTTTATACTGTCGCAAATTTTAATTACGCCAGGGATTGCCTTTTATATAGTAAATTTTTCAAAAACTAATTTTCTACTGTCGCAAATTTTAAATATCCCAGGGATTGCCTTTTCTATAGTAAATTATTCAAAAAATAATTTTCTACTGTCACAAATTTTAATTGCGCCAGGGATTGCCTTTTCTATAGTAAATTATTCAAAAACTAATTTTATACTGTCACAAATTTTAAATATCCCAGGGATTGCCTTTTCTATAGTAAATTATTCAAAAAATAATTTTCAACTGTCACAAATTTTAAATATCCCAGGGATTGCCTTTTCTATAGTAAATTATTCAAAAAATAATTTTATACTGTCGCAAATTTTAATTGCGCCAGGGATTGCCTTTTCTATAGTAAATTATTCAAAAAATAATTTTATACTGTCGCAAATTTTAATTACGCCAGGGATTGCCTTTTCTATAGTAAATTATTCAAAAACTAATTTTATACTGTCGCAAATTTTAAATATCCCAGGGATTGCCTTTTCTATAGTAAATTATTCAAAAAATAATTTTATACTGTCGCAAATTTTAATTGCGCCAGGGATTGCCTTTTCTATAGTAAATTATTCAAAAAATAATTTTATACTGTCACAAATTTTAATTGCGCCAGGGATTGACTTTTCTATAGTAAATTATTCAAAAAATAATTTTATACTGTCGCAAATTTTATGTGCGCCAGGGATTGCCTTTTCTATAGTAAATTATTCAAAAAATAATTTTATACTGTCACAAATTTTAAATATCCCAGGGATTGCCTTTTCTATAGTAAATTATTCAAAAAATAATTTTCAACTGTCACAAATTTTAATTGCGCCAGGGATTGCCTTTTCTATAGTAAATTATTCAAAAAATAATTTTATACTGTCGCAAATTTTAATTACGCCAGGGATTGCCTTTTATATAGTAAATTTTTCAAAAACTAATTTTATACTGTCGCAAATTTTAATTGCGCCAGGGATTGCCTTTTATATAGTAAATTTTTCAAAAACTAATTTTATACTGTCGCAAATTTTAATTGCGCCAGGGATTGCCTTTTATATAGTAAATTATTCAAAAAATAATTTTATACTGTCGCAAATTTTAATTACGCCAGGGATTGCCTTTTATATAGTAAATTATTCAAAAACTAATTTTATACTGTCACAAATTTTAATTGCGCCAGGGATTGACTTTTCTATAGTAAATTATTCAAAAAATAATTTTATACTGTCGCAAATTTTATGTGCGCCAGGGATTGCCTTTTCTATAGTAAATTATTCAAAAAATAATTTTATACTGTCGCAAATTTTAATTGCGCCAGGGATTGCCTTTTCTACAGTAAATTATTCAAAAAATAATTTTATACTGTCGCAAATTTTAAATATCCCAGGGATTGCCTTTTCTATAGTAAATTATTCAAAAAATAATTTTATACTGTCACAAATTTTAATTGCGCCAGGGATTGCCTTTTCTATAGTAAATTATTCAAAAAATAATTTTATACTGTCGCAAATTTTAATTGCGCCAGGGATTGACTTTTCTATAGTAAATTATTCAAAAAATAATTTTATACTGTCGCAAATTTTATGTGCGCCAGGGATTGCCTTTTCTATAGTAAATTATTCAAAAAATAATTTTATACTGTCGCAAATTTTAATTGCGCCAGGGATTGCCTTTTCTATAGTAAATTATTCAAAAAATAATTTTCTACTGTCGCAAATTTTAAATATCCCAGGGATTGCCTTTTCTATAGTAAATTATTCAAAAAATAATTTTATACTGTCACAAATTTTAAATATCCCAGGGATTGCCTTTTCTATAGTAAATTATTCAAAAAATAATTTTCAACTGTCACAAATTTTAATTGCGCCAGGGATTGCCTTTTCTATAGTAAATTATTCAAAAAATAATTTTCTACTGTCGCAAATTTTAAATATCCCAGGGATTGCCTTTTCTATAGTAAATTATTCATTGCGACAGTATAAAATTAGTTTTTGAATAATTTACTATAGAAAAGGCAATCCCTGGCGCACATAATATTTGTGACAGTATAAAATTAGTTTTTGAAAAATTTACTATAGAAAAGGCAATCCCTGGCGCACATAAAATTTGCGACAGTATAAAATTAGTTTTTGAAAAATTTACTATATAAAAGGCAATCCCTGGCGCAATTAAAATTTGTGACAGTAGAAAATTATTTTTTGAATAATTTACTATATAAAAGGCAATCCCTGGCGTAATTAAAATTTGCGACAGTATAAAATTATTTTTTGAATAATTTACTATAGAAAAGAAAATCCCTGGCGCAATTAAAATTTGCGACAGTATAAAATTATTTTTTGAATAATTTACTATAGAAAAGGCAATCCCTGGCGCAATTAAAATTTGCGACAGTATAAAATTATTTTTTGAATAATTTACTATAGAAAAGTCAATCCCTGGCGCAATTAAAATTTGCGACAGTAGAAAATTATTTTTTGAATAATTTACTATATAAAAGGCAATCCCTGGCGTAATTAAAATTTGCGACAGTAGAAAATTATTTTTTGAATAATTTACTATATAAAAGGCAATCCCTGGCGTAATTAAAATTTGTGACAGTATAAAATTAGTTTTTGAATAATTTACTGTAGAAAAGGCAATCCCTGGCGTAATTAAAATTTGCGACAGTAGAAAATTATTTTTTGAATAATTTACTATATAAAAGGCAATCCCTGGCGCAATTAAAATTTGCGACAGTATAAAATTATTTTTTGAATAATTTACTGTAGAAAAGTCAATCCCTGGCGTAATTAAAATTTGCGACAGTATAAAATTATTTTTTGAATAATTTACTATAGAAAAGGCAATCCCTGGCGCACATAAATTTTGTGACAGTATAAAATTATTTTTTGAATTATTTACTATAGAAAAGGCAATCCCTGGCGCACATAAAATTTGCGACAGTTGAAAATTATTTTTTGAATAATTTACTATAGAAAAGGCAATCCCTGGGATATTTAAAATTTGTGACAGTATAAAATTATTTTTTGAATAATTTACTATAGAAAAGGCAATCCCTGGCGCAATTAAAATTTGCGACAGTATAAAATTATTTTTTGAATAATTTACTATAGAAAAGGCAATCCCTGGCGCAATTAAAATTTGCGACAGTATAAAATTATTTTTTGAATAATTTACTATAGAAAAGGCAATCCCTGGCGCAATTAAAATTTGTGACAGTTGAAAATTATTTTTTGAATAATTTACTATAGAAAAGGCAATCCCTGGCGCAATTAAAATTTGTGACAGTTGAAAATTATTTTTTGAATAATTTACTATAGAAAAGGCAATCCCTGGCGTAATTAAAATTTGTGACAGTTGAAAATTATTTTTTGAATAATTTACTATAGAAAAGTCAATCCCTGGCGCACATAAAATTTGCGACAGTATAAAATTATTTTTTGAATAATTTACTATAGAAAAGTCAATCCCTGGCGTAATTAAAATTTGCGACAGTATAAAATTAGTTTTTGAAAAATTTACTATAGAAAAGTCAATCCCTGGCGTAATTAAAATTTGTGACAGTTGAAAATTACTTTTTGAATAATTTACTATAGAAAAGGCAATCCCTGGGATATTTAAAATTTGCGACAGTATAAAATTATTTTTTGAATAATTTACTATAGAAAAGGCAATCCCTGGCGCAATTAAAATTTGCGACAGTATAAAATTATTTTTTGAATAATTTACTATAGAAAAGGCAATCCCTGGCGTAATTAAAATTTGTGACAGTTGAAAATTATTTTTTGAATAATTTACTATAGAAAAGGCAATCCCTGGGATATTTAAAATTTGCGACAGTATAAAATTATTTTTTGAATAATTTACTATAGAAAAGGCAATCCCTGGCGCAATTAAAATTTGTGACAGTTGAAAATTATTTTTTGAATAATTTACTATAGAAAAGTCAATCCCTGGCGCAATTAAAATTTGCGACAGTAGAAAATTATTTTTTGAATAATTTACTATATAAAAGGCAATCCCTGGCGTAATTAAAATTTGCGACAGTAGAAAATTAGTTTTTGAATAATTTACTATAGAAAAGTCAATCCCTGGCGCAATTAAAATTTGCGACAGTTGAAAATTATTTTTTGAATAATTTACTATAGAAAAGTCAATCCCTGGCGTAATTAAAATTTGTGACAGTTGAAAATTATTTTTTGAATAATTTACTGTAGAAAAGGCAATCCCTGGCGCAATTAAAATTTGCGACAGTATAAAATTAGTTTTTGAAAAATTTACTATATAAAAGGCAATCCCTGGCGCAATTAAAATTTGCGACAGTTGAAAATTATTTTTTGAATAATTTACTATAGAAAAGTCAATCCCTGGCGTAATTAAAATTTGTGACAGTTGAAAATTATTTTTTGAATAATTTACTGTAGAAAAGGCAATCCCTGGCGCAATTAAAATTTGCGACAGTATAAAATTAGTTTTTGAAAAATTTACTATATAAAAGGCAATCCCTGGCGTAATTAAAATTTGTGACAGTTGAAAATTATTTTTTGAATAATTTACTATAGAAAAGTCAATCCCTGGGATATTTAAAATTTGCGACAGTATAAAATTATTTTTTGAATAATTTACTATAGAAAAGGCAATCCCTGGCGCAATTAAAATTTGTGACAGTTGAAAATTATTTTTTGAATAATTTACTATAGAAAAGGCAATCCCTGGCGTAATTAAAATTTGTGACAGTTGAAAATTATTTTTTGAATAATTTACTATATAAAAGGCAATCCCTGGGATATTTAAAATTTGCGACAGTTGAAAATTATTTTTTGAATAATTTACTATAGAAAAGGCAATCCCTGGCGTAATTAAAATTTGTGACAGTTGAAAATTATTTTTTGAATAATTTACTATAGAAAAGGCAATCCCTGGCGTAATTAAAATTTGTGACAGTTGAAAATTATTTTTTGAATAATTTACTATAGAAAAGGCAATCCCTGGGATATTTAAAATTTGCGACAGTATAAAATTATTTTTTGAATAATTTACTATAGAAAAGGCAATCCCTGGCGCAATTAAAATTTGCGACAGTATAAAATTATTTTTTGAATAATTTACTATAGAAAAGGCAATCCCTGGCGTAATTAAAATTTGTGACAGTTGAAAATTATTTTTTGAATAATTTACTATAGAAAAGGCAATCCCTGGGATATTTAAAATTTGCGACAGTATAAAATTATTTTTTGAATAATTTACTATAGAAAAGGCAATCCCTGGCGCAATTAAAATTTGTGACAGTTGAAAATTATTTTTTGAATAATTTACTATAGAAAAGTCAATCCCTGGCGCAATTAAAATTTGCGACAGTAGAAAATTATTTTTTGAATAATTTACTATATAAAAGGCAATCCCTGGCGTAATTAAAATTTGCGACAGTAGAAAATTAGTTTTTGAATAATTTACTATAGAAAAGTCAATCCCTGGCGCAATTAAAATTTGCGACAGTTGAAAATTATTTTTTGAATAATTTACTATAGAAAAGTCAATCCCTGGCGTAATTAAAATTTGTGACAGTTGAAAATTATTTTTTGAATAATTTACTGTAGAAAAGGCAATCCCTGGCGCAATTAAAATTTGCGACAGTATAAAATTAGTTTTTGAAAAATTTACTATATAAAAGGCAATCCCTGGCGCAATTAAAATTTGCGACAGTTGAAAATTATTTTTTGAATAATTTACTATAGAAAAGTCAATCCCTGGCGTAATTAAAATTTGTGACAGTTGAAAATTATTTTTTGAATAATTTACTGTAGAAAAGGCAATCCCTGGCGCAATTAAAATTTGCGACAGTATAAAATTAGTTTTTGAAAAATTTACTATATAAAAGGCAATCCCTGGCGTAATTAAAATTTGTGACAGTTGAAAATTATTTTTTGAATAATTTACTATAGAAAAGTCAATCCCTGGGATATTTAAAATTTGCGACAGTATAAAATTATTTTTTGAATAATTTACTATAGAAAAGGCAATCCCTGGCGCAATTAAAATTTGTGACAGTTGAAAATTATTTTTTGAATAATTTACTATAGAAAAGGCAATCCCTGGCGTAATTAAAATTTGTGACAGTTGAAAATTAGTTTTTGAATAATTTACTATAGAAAAGGCAATCCCTGGCGCACATAAAATTTGTGACAGTTGAAAATTAGTTTTTGAAAAATTTACTATATAAAAGGCAATCCCTGGCGCACATAAAATTTGCGACAGTATAAAATTATTTTTTGAATAATTTACTATAGAAAAGGCAATCCCTGGGATATTTAAAATTTGTGACAGTATAAAATTAGTTTTTGAATAATTTACTATAGAAAAGGCAATCCCTGGCGCAATTAAAATTTGCGACAGTATAAAATTATTTTTTGAATAATTTACTATAGAAAAGGCAATCCCTGGCGCAATTAAAATTTGCGACAGTATAAAATTATTTTTTGAATAATTTACTATAGAAAAGGCAATCCCTGGCGTAATTAAAATTTGCGACAGTAGAAAATTATTTTTTGAATAATTTACTATAGAAAAGGCAATCCCTGGGATATTTAAAATTTGTGACAGTATAAAATTATTTTTTGAATAATTTACTATAGAAAAGGCAATCCCTGGGATATTTAAAATTTGCGACAGTATAAAATTATTTTTTGAATAATTTACTATAGAAAAGGCAATCCCTGGGATATTTAAAATTTGTGACAGTATAAAATTATTTTTTGAATAATTTACTATATAAAAGGCAATCCCTGGCGTAATTAAAATTTGCGACAGTATAAAATTATTTTTTGAATAATTTACTATAGAAAAGTCAATCCCTGGCGCAATTAAAATTTGCGACAGTATAAAATTATTTTTTGAATAATTTACTATAGAAAAGGCAATCCCTGGCGCAATTAAAATTTGTGACAGTTGAAAATTATTTTTTGAATAATTTACTATAGAAAAGGCAATCCCTGGCGTAATTAAAATTTGTGACAGTTGAAAATTATTTTTTGAATAATTTACTATAGAAAAGTCAATCCCTGGCGCACATAAAATTTGCGACAGTATAAAATTATTTTTTGAATAATTTACTATAGAAAAGTCAATCCCTGGCGCAATTAAAATTTGCGACAGTAGAAAATTATTTTTTGAATAATTTACTATAGAAAAGGCAATCCCTGGGATATTTAAAATTTGCGACAGTATAAAATTATTTTTTGAATAATTTACTGTAGAAAAGGCAATCCCTGGCGCAATTAAAATTTGCGACAGTATAAAATTAGTTTTTGAAAAATTTACTATATAAAAGGCAATCCCTGGCGCAATTAAAATTTGCGACAGTTGAAAATTATTTTTTGAATAATTTACTGTAGAAAAGGCAATCCCTGGCGCAATTAAAATTTGCGACAGTATAAAATTAGTTTTTGAAAAATTTACTATATAAAAGGCAATCCCTGGCGTAATTAAAATTTGCGACAGTAGAAAATTAGTTTTTGAATAATTTACTATAGAAAAGTCAATCCCTGGCGCAATTAAAATTTGCGACAGTAGAAAATTATTTTTTGAATAATTTACTGTAGAAAAGGCAATCCCTGGGATATTTAAAATTTGCGACAGTAGAAAATTATTTTTTGAATAATTTACTATATAAAAGGCAATCCCTGGGATATTTAAAATTTGCGACAGTTGAAAATTATTTTTTGAATAATTTACTATAGAAAAGTCAATCCCTGGCGTAATTAAAATTTGTGACAGTTGAAAATTATTTTTTGAATAATTTACTATAGAAAAGGCAATCCCTGGGATATTTAAAATTTGCGACAGTATAAAATTATTTTTTGAATAATTTACTATAGAAAAGGCAATCCCTGGCGTAATTAAAATTTGTGACAGTTGAAAATTATTTTTTGAATAATTTACTATAGAAAAGGCAATCCCTGGGATATTTAAAATTTGCGACAGTATAAAATTATTTTTTGAATAATTTACTATAGAAAAGGCAATCCCTGGCGCAATTAAAATTTGTGACAGTTGAAAATTATTTTTTGAATAATTTACTATAGAAAAGGCAATCCCTGGCGTAATTAAAATTTGCGACAGTTGAAAATTATTTTTTGAATAATTTACTATAGAAAAGGCAATCCCTGGCGTAATTAAAATTTGTGACAGTTGAAAATTAGTTTTTGAATAATTTACTATAGAAAAGGCAATCCCTGGCGTAATTAAAATTTGTGACAGTTGAAAATTATTTTTTGAATAATTTACTATAGAAAAGGCAATCCCTGGGATATTTAAAATTTGCGACAGTATAAAATTATTTTTTGAATAATTTACTATAGAAAAGGCAATCCCTGGCGTAATTAAAATTTGTGACAGTTGAAAATTATTTTTTGAATAATTTACTATAGAAAAGGCAATCCCTGGGATATTTAAAATTTGCGACAGTATAAAATTATTTTTTGAATAATTTACTATAGAAAAGGCAATCCCTGGCGCAGTTAAAATTTGCGACAGTAGAAAATTATTTTTTGAATAATTTACTATAGAAAAGGCAATCCCTGGCGCAATTAAAATTTGCGACAGTTGAAAATTATTTTTTGAATAATTTACTATAGAAAAGGCAATCCCTGGCGAACATAAAATTTGTGACAGTATAAAATTATTTTTTGAATAATTTACTATAGAAAAGGCAATCCCTGGGATATTTAAAATTTGCGACAGTATAAAATTATTTTTTGAATAATTTACTATAGAAAAGGCAATCCCTGGGATATTTAAAATTTGTGACAGTATAAAATTATTTTTTGAATAATTTACTATAGAAAAGGCAATCCCTGGCGCAATTAAAATTTGTGACAGTATAAAATTATTTTTTGAATAATTTACTATAGAAAAGTCAATCCCTGGCGCAATTAAAATTTGCGACAGTATAAAATTATTTTTTGAATAATTTACTATATAAAAGGCAATCCCTGGCGCACATAAAATTTGCGACAGTATAAAATTAGTTTTTGAATAATTTACTATAGAAAAGGCAATCCCTGGCGCACATAAAATTTGTGACAGTATAAAATTATTTTTTGAATAATTTACTATAGAAAAGGCAATCCCTGGCGCAATTAAAATTTGTGACAGTTGAAAATTTATTTTTTGAATAATTTACTATAGAAAAGTCAATCCCTGGCGCAATTAAAATTTGTGACAGTTGAAAATTATTTTTTGAATAATTTACTATAGAAAAGGCAATCCCTGGCGTAATTAAAATTTGTGACAGTTGAAAATTATTTTTTGAATAATTTACTATAGAAAAGGCAATTCCTGGCGCACATAAAATTTGTGACAGTTGAAAATTATTTTTTGAATAATTTACTATAGAAAAGGCAATCCCTGGCGCAATTAAAATTTGTGACAGTTGAAAATTATTTTTTGAATAATTTACTATAGAAAAGGCAATCCCTGGCGCACATAAAATTTGCGACAGTATAAAATTATTTTTTGAATAATTTACTATAGAAAAGGCAATCCCTGGCGCAATTAAAATTTGCGACAGTATAAAATTATTTTTTGAATAATTTACTATAGAAAAGTCAATCCCTGGCGTAATTAAAATTTGTGACAGTTGAAAATTATTTTTTGAATAATTTACTATAGAAAAGGCAATCCCTGGCGTAATTAAAATTTGCGACAGTATAAAATTAGTTTTTGAATAATTTACTATATAAAAGGCAATCCCTGGCGCACATAAAATTTGCGACAGTATAAAATTAGTTTTTGAAAAATTTACTATAGAAAAGTCAATCCCTGGCGCAATTAAAATTTGTGACAGTTGAAAATTATTTTTTGAATAATTTACTATAGAAAAGGCAATCCCTGGCGCAATTAAAATTTGTGACAGTTGAAAATTATTTTTTGAAAAATTTACTATAGAAAAGGCAATCCCTGGCGCACATAAAATTTGCGACAGTATAAAATTAGTTTTTGAAAAATTTACTATAGAAAAGTCAATCCCTGGGATATTTAAAATTTGCGACAGTTGAAAATTAGTTTTTGAAAAATTTACTATAGAAAAGGCAATCCCTGGCGCAATTAAAATTTGTGACAGTTGAAAATTATTTTTTGAAAAATTTACTATAGAAAAGTCAATCCCTGGCGCACATAAAATTTGCGACAGTATAAAATTAGTTTTTGAATAATTTACTATAGAAAAGGCAATCCCTGGGATATTTAAAATTTGCGACAGTATAAAATTATTTTTTGAATAATTTACTATAGAAAAGTCAATCCCTGGCGCACATAAAATTTGCGACAGTATAAAATTAATTTTTGAAAAATTTACTATAGAAAAGGCAATCCCTGGCGCAATTAAAATTTGTGACAGTTGAAAATTATTTTTTGAATAATTTACTATAGAAAAGTCAATCCCTGGGATATTTAAAATTTGCGACAGTAGAAAATTATTTTTTGAATAATTTACTATAGAAAAGGCAATCCCTGGCGCACATAAAATTTGCGACAGTATAAAATTAGTTTTTGAAAAATTTACTATAGAAAAGGCAATCCCTGGCGCAATTAAAATTTGTGACAGTTGAAAATTATTTTTTGAAAAATTTACTATAGAAAAGGCAATCCCTGGCGCACATAAAATTTGCGACAGTATAAAATTAGTTTTTGAAAAATTTACTATAGAAAAGTCAATCCCTGGGATATTTAAAATTTGCGACAGTTGAAAATTAGTTTTTGAATAATTTACTATAGAAAAGGCAATCCCTGGCGCAATTAAAATTTGTGACAGTTGAAAATTATTTTTTGAAAAATTTACTATAGAAAAGGCAATCCCTGGCGCAATTAAAATTTGCGACAGTATAAAATTATTTTTTGAATAATTTACTATAGAAAAGGCAATCCCTGGGATATTTAAAATTTGCGACAGTAGAAAATTATTTTTTGAATAATTTACTATAGAAAAGGCAATCCCTGGCGCACATAAAATTAAAATTAAATTAGTTTTTGAAAAATTTTATACTGTCGCAAATTTTAATTGCGCCAGGGATTGCCTTTTCTATAGTAAATTATTCAAAAAATAATTTTCTACTGTCGCAAATTTTATGTGCGCCAGGGATTGCCTTTTCTATAGTAAATTATTCAAAAAATAATTTTCTACTGTCGCAAATTTTAAATATCCCAGGGATTGACTTTTCTATAGTAAATTATTCAAAAAATAATTTTCAACTGTCACAAATTTTAATTGCGCCAGGGATTGCCTTTTCTATAGTAAATTTTTCAAAAACTAATTTTATACTGTCGCAAATTTTATGTGCGCCAGGGATTGACTTTTCTATAGTAAATTATTCAAAAAATAATTTTATACTGTCGCAAATTTTAAATATCCCAGGGATTGCCTTTTCTATAGTAAATTATTCAAAAACTAATTTTTTACTGTCGCAAATTTTATGTGCGCCAGGGATTGACTTTTCTATAGTAAATTATTCAAAAAATAATTTTCAACTTTCACAAATTTTAATTGCGCCAGGGATTGCCTTTTCTATAGTAAATTTTTCAAAAACTAATTTTATACTGTCGCAAATTTTAATTGCGCCAGGGATTGCCTTTTCTATAGTAAATTATTCAAAAAATAATTTTCTACTGTCGCAAATTTTAATTGCGCCAGGGATTGCCTTTTCTATAGTAAATTATTCAAAAAATAATTTTCTACTGTCGCAAATTTTAAATATCCCAGGGATTGACTTTTCTATAGTAAATTATTCAAAAAATAATTTTCAACTGTCACAAATTTTAATTGCGCCAGGGATTGCCTTTTCTATAGTAAATTTTTCAAAAACTAATTTTATACTGTCGCAAATTTTAAATATCCCAGGGATTGCCTTTTCTATAGTAAATTATTCAAAAAATAATTTTATACTGTCGCAAATTTTAATTGCGCCAGGGATTGCCTTTTCTATAGTAAATTTTTCAAAAAATAATTTTCAACTGTCACAAATTTTAATTGCGCCAGGGATTGCCTTTTCTATAGTAAATTTTTCAAAAACTAATTTTCAACTGTCGCAAATTTTAAATATCCCAGGGATTGACTTTTCTATAGTAAATTTTTCAAAAACTAATTTTATACTGTCGCAAATTTTAATTGCGCCAGGGATTGCCTTTTCTATAGTAAATTATTCAAAAAATAATTTTCAACTGTCACAAATTTTAATTGCGCCAGGGATTGCCTTTTCTATAGTAAATTTTTCAAAAACTAATTTTATACTGTCGCAAATTTTAATTGCGCCAGGGATTGCCTTTTCTATAGTAAATTATTCAAAAACTAATTTTATACTGTCACAAATTTTAATTGCGCCAGGGATTGCCTTTTCTATAGTAAATTATTCAAAAAATAATTTTATACTGTCGCAAATTTTAATTACGCCAGGGATTGCCTTTTATATAGTAAATTTTTCAAAAACTAATTTTATACTGTCGCAAATTTTAATTACGCCAGGGATTGCCTTTTATATAGTAAATTTTTCAAAAACTAATTTTATACTGTCGCAAATTTTAATTACGCCAGGGATTGCCTTTTCTATAGTAAATTATTCAAAAAATAATTTTATACTGTCACAAATTTTAATTGCGCCAGGGATTGACTTTTCTATAGTAAATTTTTCAAAAACTAATTTTATACTGTCGCAAATTTTAATTGCGCCAGGGATTGACTTTTCTATAGTAAATTATTCAAAAAATAATTTTCAACTGTCACAAATTTTAATTGCGCCAGGAATTGCCTTTTATATAGTAAATTATTCAAAAACTAATTTTATACTGTCACAAATTTTAATTGCGCCAGGGATTGACTTTTCTATAGTAAATTATTCAAAAAATAATTTTCAACTGTCACAAATTTTAATTGCGCCAGGGATTGCCTTTTCTATAGTAAATTATTCAAAAACTAATTTTATACTGTCACAAATTTTAATTGCGCCAGGGATTGACTTTTCTATAGTAAATTATTCAAAAAATAATTTTCAACTGTCACAAATTTTAATTGCGCCAGGGATTGCCTTTTCTACAGTAAATTATTCAAAAAATAATTTTCAACTGTCACAAATTTTAATTGCGCCAGGGATTGCCTTTTCTATAGTAAATTTTTCAAAAAATAATTTTCAACTGTCACAAATTTTAATTGCGCCAGGGATTGCCTTTTCTATAGTAAATTATTCAAAAAATAATTTTCTACTGTCGCAAATTTTAATTGCGCCAGGGATTGACTTTTCTATAGTAAATTATTCAAAAAATAATTTTATACTGTCACAAATTTTATGTGCGCCAGGGATTGCCTTTTCTATAGTAAATTATTCAAAAAATAATTTTCAACTGTCACAAATTTTAATTGCGCCAGGGATTGCCTTTTCTATAGTAAATTATTCAAAAAATAATTTTATACTGTCGCAAATTTTAATTGCGCCAGGGATTGCCTTTTCTATAGTAAATTATTCAAAAAATAATTTTCAACTGTCACAAATTTTAATTGCGCCAGGGATTGACTTTTCTATAGTAAATTATTCAAAAAATAATTTTCAACTGTCACAAATTTTAATTGCGCCAGGGATTGCCTTTTCTATAGTAAATTATTCAAAAAATAATTTTCAACTGTCACAAATTTTAATTGCGCCAGGGATTGCCTTTTCTATAGTAAATTATTCAAAAAATAATTTTCAACTGTCACAAATTTTAATTGCGCCAGGGATTGACTTTTCTATAGTAAATTATTCAAAAAATAATTTTATACTGTCGCAAATTTTAAATATCCCAGGGATTGCCTTTTATATAGTAAATTTTTCAAAAACTAATTTTATACTGTCGCAAATTTTAAATATCCCAGGGATTGCCTTTTATATAGTAAATTTTTCAAAAACTAATTTTATACTGTCGCAAATTTTAATTGCGCCAGGGATTGCCTTTTCTATAGTAAATTATTCAAAAAATAATTTTCAACTGTCACAAATTTTAATTGCGCCAGGGATTGACTTTTCTATAGTAAATTATTCAAAAAATAATTTTATACTGTCGCAAATTTTAAATATCCCAGGGATTGCCTTTTATATAGTAAATTTTTCAAAAACTAATTTTATACTGTCGCAAATTTTAATTGCGCCAGGGATTGCCTTTTCTATAGTAAATTATTCAAAAAATAATTTTATACTGTCGCAAATTTTAATTACGCCAGGGATTGCCTTTTCTATAGTAAATTTTTCAAAAACTAATTTTATACTGTCACAAATTTTAAATATCCCAGGGATTGCCTTTTATATAGTAAATTTTTCAAAAACTAATTTTATACTGTCGCAAATTTTAATTACGCCAGGGATTGCCTTTTCTATAGTAAATTATTCAAAAAATAATTTTCAACTGTCACAAATTTTAATTGCGCCAGGGATTGCCTTTTCTATAGTAAATTATTCAAAAAATAATTTTCAACTGTCACAAATTTTATGTGCGCCAGGGATTGCCTTTTATATAGTAAATTATTCAAAAAATAATTTTCAACTGTCACAAATTTTAATTGCGCCAGGGATTGACTTTTCTATAGTAAATTATTCAAAAAATAATTTTATACTGTCGCAAATTTTATGTGCGCCAGGGATTGCCTTTTCTATAGTAAATTATTCAAAAAATAATTTTCAACTGTCACAAATTTTAATTGCGCCAGGGATTGCCTTTTCTATAGTAAATTATTCAAAAAATAATTTTCAACTGTCACAAATTTTAATTGCGCCAGGGATTGACTTTTCTATAGTAAATTATTCAAAAAATAATTTTATACTGTCGCAAATTTTAATTGCGCCAGGGATTGCCTTTTCTATAGTAAATTTTTCAAAAACTAATTTTCAACTGTCACAAATTTTAATTGCGCCAGGGATTGACTTTTCTATAGTAAATTTTTCAAAAACTAATTTTCAACTGTCGCAAATTTTAATTGCGCCAGGGATTGCCTTTTCTATAGTAAATTTTTCAAAAAATAATTTTATACTGTCGCAAATTTTAATTGCGCCAGGGATTGCCTTTTATATAGTAAATTTTTCAAAAACTAATTTTATACTGTCGCAAATTTTAATTACGCCAGGGATTGCCTTTTCTATAGTAAATTATTCAAAAAATAATTTTATACTGTCACAAATTTTAATTGCGCCAGGGATTGCCTTTTCTATAGTAAATTATTCAAAAAATAATTTTCAACTGTCACAAATTTTATGTGCGCCAGGGATTGCCTTTTATATAGTAAATTATTCAAAAAATAATTTTCAACTGTCACAAATTTTAATTGCGCCAGGGATTGACTTTTCTATAGTAAATTATTCAAAAAATAATTTTATACTGTCGCAAATTTTATGTGCGCCAGGGATTGCCTTTTCTATAGTAAATTATTCAAAAAATAATTTTATTCTGTCGCAAATTTTAAATATCCCAGGGATTGCCTTTTCTATAGTAAATTATTCAAAAAATAATTTTCAACTGTCACAAATTTTAATTGCGCCAGGGATTGACTTTTCTATAGTAAATTATTCAAAAAATAATTTTATACTGTCGCAAATTTTAAATATCCCAGGGATTGCCTTTTATATAGTAAATTTTTCAAAAACTAATTTTATACTGTCGCAAATTTTAAATATCCCAGGGATTGCCTTTTTATATAGTAAATTTTTCAAAAACTAATTTTATACTGTCGCAAATTTTAATTGCGCCAGGGATTGCCTTTTCTATAGTAAATTATTCAAAAACTAATTTTATACTGTCGCAAATTTTATGTGCGCCAGGGATTGCCTTTTCTATAGTAAATTATTCAAAAAATAATTTTCAACTGTCACAAATTTTAATTGCGCCAGGGATTGCCTTTTCTATAGTAAATTATTCAAAAAATAATTTTCAACTGTCACAAATTTTAATTGCGCCAGGGATTGACTTTTCTATAGTAAATTATTCAAAAACTAATTTTATACTGTCACAAATTTTAATTGCGCCAGGGATTGACTTTTCTATAGTAAATTATTCAAAAAATAATTTTCAACTGTCGCAAATTTTAATTACGCCAGGGATTGACTTTTCTATAGTAAATTATTCAAAAAATAATTTTCAATTGTCACAAATTTTATGTGCGCCAGGGATTGCCTTTTCTATAGTAAATTATTCAAAAAATAATTTTCAACTGTCACAAATTTTAATTGCGCCAGGGATTGACTTTTCTATAGTAAATTATTCAAAAAATAATTTTATACTGTCGCAAATTTTAATTGCGCCAGGGATTGACTTTTCTATAGTAAATTATTCAAAAAATAATTTTATACTGTCGCAAATTTTAAATATCCCAGGGATTGCCTTTTCTATAGTAAATTATTCAAAAAACAATTTTCAACTGTCACAAATTTTAATTGCGCCAGGGATTGACTTTTCTATAGTAAATTATTCAAAAAATAATTTTATACTGTCGCAAATTTTAAATATCCCAGGGATTGCCTTTTATATAGTAAATTTTTCAAAAACTAATTTTATACTGTCGCAAATTTTAATTGCGCCAGGGATTGCCTTTTCTATAGTAAATTATTCAAAAACTAATTTTATACTGTCGCAAATTTTAATTACGCCAGGGATTGCCTTTTCTATAGTAAATTATTCAAAAAATAATTTTCTACTGTCACAAATTTTAATTGCGCCAGGGATTGACTTTTCTATAGTAAATTATTCAAAAAATAATTTTCAACTGTCGCAAATTTTAATTACGCCAGGGATTGACTTTTCTATAGTAAATTATTCAAAAAATAATTTTCAACTGTCACAAATTTTATGTGCGCCAGGGATTGCCTTTTCTATAGTAAATTATTCAAAAAATAATTTTCAACTGTCACAAATTTTAATTGCGCCAGGGATTGACTTTTCTATAGTAAATTATTCAAAAAATAATTTTATACTGTCACAAATTTTATGTGCGCCAGGGATTGACTTTTCTATAGTAAATTATTCAAAAACTAATTTTATACTGTCACAAATTTTATGTGCGCCAGGGATTGACTTTTCTATAGTAAATTATTCAAAAACTAATTTTATACTGTCGCAAATTTTAAATATCCCAGGGATTGCCTTTTATATAGTAAATTTTTCAAAAAATAATTTTCAACTGTCACAAATTTTAATTGCGCCAGGGATTGACTTTTCTATAGTAAATTATTCAAAAAATAATTTTCAACTGTCACAAATTTTAATTGCGCCAGGGATTGCCTTTTCTATAGTAAATTATTCAAAAACTAATTTTATACTGTCGCAAATTTTAATTACGCCAGGGATTGCCTTTTCTATAGTAAATTATTCAAAAAATAATTTTCTACTGTCACAAATTTTAAATATCCCAGGGATTGCCTTTTCTATAGTAAATTATTCAAAAATAATTTTCAACTGTCGCAAATTTTAATTACGCCAGGGATTGACTTTTCTATAGTAAATTATTCAAAAAATAATTTTCAACTGTCACAAATTTTATGTGCGCCAGGGATTGCCTTTTCTATAGTAAATTATTCAAAAAATAATTTTCAACTGTCACAAATTTTAATTGCGCCAGGGATTGACTTTTCTATAGTAAATTATTCAAAAAATAATTTTATAATGTCGCAAATTTTAATTGCGCCAGGGATTGACTTTTCTATAGTAAATTATTCAAAAAATAATTTTCTACTGTCACAAATTTTAATTGCGCCAGGGATTGACTTTTCTATAGTAAATTATTCAAAAAATAATTTTCTACTGTCGCAAATTTTAATTGCGCCAGGGATTGCCTTTTCTATAGTAAATTATTCAAAAACTAATTTTCAACTGTCACAAATTTTAATTGCGCCAGGGATTGACTTTTCTATAGTAAATTATTCAAAAAATAATTTTCAACTGTCACAAATTTTAATTGCGCCAGGGATTGACTTTTCTATAGTAAATTATTCAAAAAATAATTTTCAACTGTCGCAAATTTTAATTACGCCAGGGATTGACTTTTCTATAGTAAATTATTCAAAAAATAATTTTCAACTGTCACAAATTTTAATTGCGCCAGGGATTGCCTTTTCTATAGTAAATTATTCAAAAAATAATTTTTTACTGTCGCAAATTTATGTGCGCCAGGGATTGCCTTTTCTATAGTAAATTTTTCAAAAAATAATTTTCAACTGTCGCAAATTTTAAATATCCCAGGGATTGACTTTTCTATAGTAAATTATTCAAAAAATAATTTTATACTGTCGCAAATTTTAATTGCGCCAGGGATTGACTTTTCTATAGTAAATTATTCAAAAAATAATTTTCAACTGTCACAAATTTTAATTGCGCCAGGGATTGCCTTTTCTATAGTAAATTATTCAAAAACTAATTTTATACTGTCGCAATTTTTAATTACGCCAGGGATTGCCTTTTCTATAGTAAATTATTCAAAAAATAATTTTCTACTGTCACAAATTTTAATTGCTCCAGGGATTGCCTTTTCTATAGTAAATTATTCAAAAACTAATTTTATACTGTCGCAAATTTTAATTGCGCCAGGGATTGCCTTTTCTATAGTAAATTATTCAAAAAATAATTTTATACTGTCGCAAATTTTAATTGCGCCAGGGATTGCCTTTTCTATAGTAAATTATTCAAAAAATAATTTTATACTGTCGCAAATTTTATGTGCGCCAGGGATTGCCTTTTCTATAGTAAATTATTCAAAAAATAATTTTCAACTGTCGCAAATTTTATGTGCGCCAGGGATTGCCTTTTCTATAGTAAATTATTCAAAAAATAATTTTCAACTGTCACAAATTTTATGTGCGCCAGGGATTGACTTTTCTATAGTAAATTATTCAAAAACTAATTTTATACTGTCGCAAATTTTAATTGCGCCAGGGATTGACTTTTTCTATAGTAAATTATTCAAAAAATAATTTTCAACTGTCGCAAATTCGCAAATTTTAATTACGCCAGGGATTGCCTTTTCTATAGTAAATTATTCAAAAACTAATTTTATACTGTCGCAAATTTTATGTGCGCCAGGGATTGCCTTTTCTATAGTAAATTATTCAAAAAATAATTTCAACTGTCACAAATTTTAATTGCGCCAGGGATTGACTTTTCTATAGTAAATTATTCAAAAAATAATTTTCAACTGTCACAAATTTTAATTGCGCCAGGGATTGACTTTTTCTATAGTAAATTATTCAAAAAATAATTTTCAACTGTCACAAATTTTATGTGCGCCAGGGATTGCCTTTTATATAGTTAAATTATTCAAAAAATAATTTTCAACTGTCACAAATTTTAATTGCGCCAGGGATTGCCTTTTCTATAGTAAATTATTCAAAAACTAATTTTATACTGTCACAAATTTTAATTACGCCAGAGGGATTGCCTTTTCTATAGTAAATTTTTCAAAAAATAATTTTCAACTGTCACAAATTTTATGTGCGCCAGGGATTGCCTTTTATATAGTAAAATTATTCAAAAAATAATTTTCAACTGTCACAAATTTTAATTGCGCCAGGGATTGCCTTTTCTATAGTAAATTATTCAAAAAATAATTTTCAACTGTCACAAATTTTAATTGCGCCAGGGATTGCCTTTTCTATAGTAAATTATTCAAAAAATAATTTTCAACTGTCACAAATTTTAATTGCGCCAGGGGATTGCCTTTTCTATAGTAAATTATTCAAAAACTAATTTTATACTGTCGCAAATTTTAATTGCGCCAGGGATTGACTTTTCTATAGTAAATTATTCAAAAAATAATTTTCAACTGTCACAAATTTTAATTGCGCCAGGGATTGCCTTTTCTATAGTAAATTATTCAAAAACTAATTTTTATACTGTCGCAAATTTTAATTACGCCAGGGATTGCCTTTTCTATAGTAAATTATTCAAAAAATAATTTTCTACTGTCACAAATTTTAATTGCGCCAGGGATTGACTTTTCTATAGTAAATTATTCAAAAAATAATTTTCAACTGTCGCAAATTTTAATTACGCCAGGGATTGACTTTTCTATAGTAAATTATTCAAAAAATAATTTTCAACTGTCACAAAATTTTATGTGCGCCAGGGATTGCCTTTTCTATAGTAAATTATTCAAAAAATAATTTTCAACTGTCACAAATTTTAATTGCGCCAGGGGATTGACTTTTCTATAGTAAATTATTCAAAAAATAATTTTTCAACTGTCACAAATTTTAATTGCGCCAGGGATTGACTTTTCTATAGTAAATTATTCAAAAAATAATTTTCAACTGTCACAAATTTTATGTGCGCCAGGGATTGCCTTTTATATAGTAAATTATTCAAAAAATAATTTTCAACTGTCACAAATTTTAATTGCGCCAGGGGATTGACTTTTCTATAGTAAATTATTCAAAAAATAATTTTCTACTGTCACAAATTTTAATTGCGCCAGGGATTGACTTTTCTATTAGTAAATTATTCAAAAACTAATTTTATACTGTCGCAAATTTTATGTGCGCCAGGGGATTGCCTTTTCTATAGTAAATTATTCAAAAAATAATTTTCAACTGTCACAAATTTTAATTGCGCCAAGGGATTGACTTTTCTATAGTAAATTATTCAAAAAATATTTTCAACTGTCACAAATTTTAAATATCCCAGGGATTGCCTTTTCTATAGTAAATTATTCAAAAACTAATTTTATACTGTCGCAAATTTTATGTGCGCCAGGGATTGCCTTTTCTATAGTAAATTTTTCAAAAACTAATTTTTATACTGTCGCAAATTTTAATTGCGCCAGGGATTGCCTTTTCTATAGTAAATTATTCAAAAACTAATTTTATACTGTCGCAAATTTTAATTGCGCCAGGGGATTGACTTTTCTATAGTAAATTATTCAAAAAATAATTTTCAACTGTCACAAATTTTAATTGCGCCAGGGATTGCCTTTTCTATAGTAAATTATTCAAAAACTAATTTTATACTGTCGCAAATTTTAATTACGCCAGGGATTGCCTTTTCTATAGTAAATTATTCAAAAAATAATTTTCTACTGTCACAAATTTTAATTGCGCCAGGGATTGACTTTTCTATAGTAAATTATTCAAAAAATAATTTTATACTGTCGCAAATTTTAATTGCGCCAGGGAATTGACTTTTCTATAGTAAATTATTCAAAAAATAATTTTCAACTGTCACAAATTTTAATTGCGCCAGGGATTGCCTTTTCTATAGTAAATTATTCAAAAACTAATTTTATACTGTCGCAAATTTTAATTACGCCAGGGATTGCCTTTTCTATAGTAAATTATTCAAAAAATAATTTTCTACTGTCACAAATTTTAATTGCGCCAGGGATTGACTTTTCTATAGTAAATTATTCAAAAAATAATTTTATACTGTCGCAAATTTTAATTACGCCAGGGATTGCCTTTTCTATAGTAAATTATTCAAAAAATAATTTTTTACTGTCGCAAATTTTAATTACGCCAGGGATTGCCTTTTCTATAGTAAATTATTCAAAAAATAATTTTATACTGTCGCAAATTTTAATTGCGCCAGGGATTGCCTTTTTCTATAGTAAATTATTCAAAAAATAATTTTCAACTGTCGCAAATTTTTATGTGCGCCAGGGATTGCCTTTTCTATAGTAAATTATTCAAAAAATAATTTTCAACTGTCACAAATTTTATGTGCGCCAGGGATTGACTTTTCTATAGTAAATTATTCAAAAACTAATTTTCAACTGTCACAAATTTTATGTGCGCCAGGGATTGCCTTTTCTATAGTAAATTATTCAAAAAATAATTTTCAACTGTCACAAATTTTAATTGCGCCAGGGATTGCCTTTTCTATAGTAAATTATTCAAAAAATAATTTTCTACTGTCACAAATTTTAATTGCGCCAGGGATTGCCTTTTCTATAGTAAATTATTCAAAAAATAATTTTCAACTGTCACAAATTTTAATTGCGCCAGGGATTGACTTTTCTATAGTAAATTATTCAAAAACTAATTTTATACTGTCACAAATTTTAATTACGCCCAGGGATTGCCTTTTCTATAGTAAATTTTTCAAAAACTAATTTGATACTGTCGCAAATTTTATGTGCGCCAGGGATTGCCTTTTCTATAGTAAATTATTCAAAAAATAATTTTCAACTGTCACAAATTTTAATTGCGCCAGGGATTGCCTTTTCTATAGTAAATTATTCAAAAACTAATTTTATACTGTCGCAAATTTTAATTGCGCCAGGGATTGGCCTTTTTCTATAGTAAATAATTCAAAAAATAATTTTCAACTGTCACAAATTTTAATTGCGCCAGGGATTGCCTTTTCTCTATAGTAAATTATTCAAAAAATAATTTTATACTGTCGCAAATTTTAATTGCGCCAGGGATTGCCTTTTCTATAGTAAATTATTCAAAAACTAATTTTATACTGTCGCAAATTTTAATTACGCCAGGGATTGCCTTTTTCTATAGTAAATTATTCAAAAAATAATTTTATACTGTCGCAAATTTTATGTGCGCCAGGGGATTGCCTTTTCTATAGTAAATTATTCAAAAACTAATTTTATACTGTCGCAAATTTTAATTACGCCAGGGATTGCCTTTTCTATAGTAAAATTATTCAAAAACTAATTTTATACTGTCACAAATTTTAATTGCGCCAGGGATTGCCTTTTCTATAGTAAATTTTCAAAAAATAATTTTATACTGTCGCAAATTTTAGTGCGCCAGGGATTGCCTTTTCTATAGTAAATTATTCAAAAACTAATTTTATACTGTCGCAAATTTTAATTACGCCAGGGATTGCCTTTTCTATAGTAAATTTTTCAAAAAATAATTTTCAACTGTCACAAATTTTAATTGCGCCAGGGATTGCCTTTTCTATAGTAAATTATTCAAAAAATAATTTTATACTGTCGCAAATTTTAATTACGCCAGGGATTGCCTTTTCTATAGTAAATTATTCAAAAAATAATTTTATACTGTCACAAATTTTAATTGCGCCAGGGATTGCCTTTTATATAGTAAATTTTTCAAAAACTAATTTTATACTGTCGCAAATTTGTAAAATATCCCAGGGATTGCCTTTTCTACAGTAAATTATTCAAAAACTAATTTTATACTGTCGCAAATTTTAATTACGCCAGGGATTGCCTTTTCTATAGTAAATTATCCAAAAAATAATTTTCAACTGTCACAAATTTTAATTGCGCCAGGGATTG